>ARYC01003763.1:0-10987 GCA_000711775.1 Oxytricha trifallax
AATATTATCTAAGTTAGCACCAAAATTAATAATATAAAGCATGAAATTAGAAAAATTAAAGTTAAAAACTAAGCATAAATGTGATCTCTAATACTACAAAATCAACCAATATAGTTGCAGTGCCAACTACTGGACAGATTAACTGTAACTAGAGAGGTTATTATATCTTTATAATAGAAATTTAAATTTGATTTTAAACATGGCGGGTAACTTAAATCGAAAAGCAGTTTCTCTTAACAGTGGATAATCATAGCTAAACTTTAGCTCAACAAAAAAGCCAAAAGTTATTTATGTTGAGAGGGAGGTAGAGCTGAGAGCTCTTGAGTTTGAAGCAGAGGTCTTCAAAATAGAAGTATAGAACTTAAAGGAGAGAGCAGAAATAGGACTTTAAACATAAATTGAATATGTTGAGGACCTAAAAGAACATCTCCCTATTGAAAAGATCAAAATATTTTTATGTGAAGACTTCTAGAATCTTTTCTCAACCGAACAAAGCTTGAAGAGACACCTTAAAGAGGTACACTCTGGCAAAGCCAAGATATATTTCAAGCATAAAAAAGTGGATGGAAGGTACTAATGCACAACTTTTAATAAGTCTTATACTCACTCTGCAAAAGTTAAGAAGCACATGCAAAAGCATCACCTCAGTGAATTCTTGATTTAAGATAAAGAGACATAAAAACTTGTGCCAGCTAAAAGAAAATCAAATACTCTCGAGTCTTAAAGAGAGTTACAGGAGAAGCTCAAGATACAGAAAATATAAGAATCGATGAACTAACCTGCAGGCAATACAATTCTAGCATGCTTCCAAGCAAAAGCTATTAGCATTCCTGCATTGAATGCAATTAATCTAAGTGGTTGTATTGAGAATTACTTGCATATAAGTGTTCCTAACAAAGCAAAGCATATAGTGGTTGATGACTATGCATACAAGGTGTACCCTTTCAGCTATCTCCTTAAGAAAGAGCAATACTAAAATCAGTTGCTAAAGAATATATGATTCTTAGAGAGGCATACAGAAAAGATTGCAAGAACTTGCTTAAGCTAGATGGTGTTATTTTAAGCAATGGTTTTATCGCACTGAGACTTAAGAAATATGAAATGACTCTGAGAGATTATTTATATCATAACAGATACCCAGATGATTTGAATGATATACTATCAGATATGATAAAGGGTGTCAAGGAGTTGCATGAACTTGGATATGTTCATAGAGATTTGAAACCTGAAAATGTAATTCTGAACCTCTGCCCTTTAATAGTCGTAGTTATCGATTTCAATAGAGCCTTAAGATAAGAGATAGTAACTTTAGCAAAGGTTCTTGGCACTCCTGGCTACTTCCCAATATAAGAAAGAAGTGGATGAATGGATCAGTTTAGTGGGATGTATGAGCAGTATCTGCTATAATTTTAGAGAGTGACATGGAATAAATGTCTTACTATGGTAACAAATAAGAGAAATAATCAATAAGTTTAGCGAGTAAGCATAAAAAGCAGGACGATATCTGCAAAGAAATAAAACATATTGTAGACATGATAATTGTAATAGCACCATCATATCCAAGATAATCCTTAGACGATTTACTTGAACCACTATAGAGCAAGATTCAAGAGATATAATATAGAAAAGCAGATAAATTTGTTTGAGAAAATCATCTAATAATTATTGAATATACTTAAAATTCACATAAAACCTTAACTTTCTTTACTAACCCCAATAAGACCCAACTATACCCTACAAATCAAAGCACTTGTAAACCTCACTAAGGGGTTTTGGGGTTTTGATTATGGCCCGCCCTGTGAAGATTGATAAAAATTCTTTTTTTCTTCTTTTTTTGAAATTTTATAAAATCATAAAAACATCAAAATATATAAATATAAAGCTATCAATTATGTCTCTTAACAACTCAAGAAATATTTTCAAGAAGTCTATATCATATCTTATAGTATATTTTTTGCATTAATTTCTTTAAATAAAAATAATATAAATGAATATAATTGAAATTAATTAAAAAAATATAACAACTATTATATTTGTATTTTTACTTGTAATTATAGGATATTCTGCACTTCAATTATTATTAATCTACTATTTTTTAGTGCAAAATTATATTAAGAAAATTGCAAATTTTTTAATTAAACTATATTTATTGTTGCAAAGTATTCTAGTTTTAATAGCAAATTTTCAAATATAATTACATTAACATCCCCTATTTTACAATTAATAATGACTCTATCTTAATATTGTAAAATAATTTAAATTTATATACATTTATTGTTAAAATATAAATTTTTCAAAAATATTTCTTTTACAGTTTTCATTGAATTTTTAAATTCTATTGATTAAAGTAATTGCTATATTAGCTGGGACATAGCTACTGACAACATATTCATATTTTTATTCATAAATTTTATAAAGTAAAAATTTAATAGTTAAGACTTAAAAAAAAGTATTATAAAAATGATTGTGGCTACTTGTGCTTGAATATTTCTTGAACATGTTCTCATCTTCGTCAATTACTTCTTATATTAATTCCTTATTTAGTATTAAATTACATTTTTCTGAAACAAAAAAACAATATAAATTGAATTTTCTTGGCAATCTTTGAGCAGTTTATCTATGACCGATTGCATCTTTCTTTAATCTTCAATCATAATATGGTTTTCTTTCACCACGTTGCTAATCTTTGTGGTGTTCAAGTTTTCTACCAATATCTGGGTAGTGCTTTGGATCTTATAAAATAAATTATAAATCTTCTGGTAGAGAATGGAGTCCTTTTTAATGACTTTCTTGAGTTCCCGCTCAAAGGTACTCCACACTTCTTCCTTGTACTGGCACACATACTCCTTACGTTCTAATTTATCCCTCATCTCCTCCAATTGCTCCTCGTACATCGAATAAATAAAATCATTTCATGAATACATCTCTTCTAGTTGTTTTTCTTAAAGTTTCATGGCTGACATGATCTGATCTTTAATGAGTAGCTCTGCCTCAAGGGTCTCCTTTTCTTGTATGATTTGCTTCATTCTGCACTCGTTACCCCACACTTTGTCATTGATCAATTTTTGAATTTGGGCGTTGATGGAATCCCCATCTACCCCTGTCGTCATGAATTGCCGAATTATTGACTTGTTTATTTCTATGTTTTCTCGTAGGATTGTGTTCTCCTCTGCCAACTATTCATAGTCTTTTTGATTGTACTTTTAAATAATATACAAGCTAATCTTTTTGGTAATTATTACTAAAAATTATATTCCATAAATTTATGATTTTATAAGTAAGAAATTAGGTTACTCATAAATTATTAAAAACAAGTTGCATTATTTAAATTATACTATTTCTTTAGCATGAATTAGTCTTGACGACAGTCACTTTCATACTATGGAGCAACATTCAAAGTCAATCCGTCTAGATTCTGCTCTCCCAAAATGTTGTTATTATTGAGAGTGGCATGATTTGACCCTCTTGGTTGAGAAATAGTTTTTTATTGTTTGCTTCTTCCTGAGGGGATGTTTGGCTTGCCCTGCACTTCATATTAGATTGGTTTCTTATTTTTCATGCCAAGCATGCTTGGTCTTGATTATATAACCAAAATATGTTTATCTCAAATTTATGTTTTATAGGCATATGAGTTATTTTGATAATTTTAATTTATATGATTTTTAATTTGAAAATCATATTTATATATATATATATATAAACCCCAATACATATATGCGTGATAAATTTATAAGTTGGTATAGTGATGATTTAATATCGATAAATAGCGAAATTCCAAACTTCACAATTTAACTTATTATAGGGCCTTCAAAGTGCAGTTTCCAATGATCAGTAATATGGGAAAAAAGTTCGAATTTTATTTCGGTCCCATACTTTACCATTGGATAGAGCACAGTGCGTAGATGTAGAATATGTGGTCCTTACCCTACTTTTGACATCTGTGAGCTGAGTTGCGTCATTTGCAAGGTTCATGGGGCACTCGTTTTGAACCTCCCTCTTTTCCTTAATTCAAATTTTAATTAAATTATTAATACTATTAAATTTTAAAACTTAACTACTGTGGTGGAATTCAAAGGACCATAGTCTCGTTCATGTACACTTGCTTTAGCTCTCAATTCCTGCAAAAGCGTAGACTTCATGTCTCTTTTGCCTGCGGTCATTATTTCCAACCAGTGCAATAAAATCCCAAGTTTAATCGAGCAGGGGTTTTGGGGTTTTGAAGGGCTATAAGCATTTATTGTTAAGCTTATTTTAATTTAGATAAATTTTAATCGATTTATACTCAGAAATTTATCAATTCTTAATCTATAGATAATACAATTAAAATACAATCTATATAAAATATTTTTTATTCATATATTAGTACAGTATATTTTCAATTTTTATCTTCATAACCAAAGCAAATTATATATAGTTTTTAAAATAATATTTATTTAAAGGATGTTTATAATTTTCAATAATGACTTTCAAATCAACATTTCTTATTTAATCTTATTATAATTTCGATATAAATATTATTAATCTTAATATTAAGATTTATAAATCTATTGACTTTAAACACTTCTACCTTTAAAAACTTAATAACTTGAATATCTTAAGTATAATCATCGACATTTACCTTACTCATTTGACATTTTAATATTATAAAAGTAAAATTGTATTATCAACTTTAGTTTTTATGTAGATTATTTTCTTTGAGTTATTATTTTGTAATTATTTTAGTAAGTAAATTATTGATCTTTTAAATTTACTTGAATTATTTACTTTTTATTTTTATTAATTTGCAAGGTTCATTCTTTAATGCAAACTTGAACAATAATATTTATTATTTTTTAGGATATATTTTATGATAAATAAAATAACTACTTGTTCAAATATATAGATAAAAGTAAAATATTGTATTGAAAATTTATTAAAAATATAATTAATTAATTACTTCAGGATAATTTTTAGATTATCCTCTTATAAAAATATATGTTATTAAATTAATAAATTTCAGTTAGTGTTATTTTCTAAATCTTCATCTTCATTGTCATAATCTGAATTCTTGTTTTTCTTGTTCTTGTTAATTCCTTAATTTGGATTTGATTTTTACTACTTTTTGATAGTTTTGGTTTTCTTAGCAATTGCTGATTAACTATCTTTGTTACCAGCTCCAGATTTTGTGGTCTTCCTTTTACATACTAAATATTAATTTCATTATTGTATAAAATTTTGAGAAATTTGAAACTAATCAAAGTTAAATATGTTCTGTTGCAATATATTTTTATGAGTAATTTTCTTCACAAATGCATTTAAATTGCCCCACTTATTGGTCACTTCGGTATAATTTAAATCTTAGTAAAAGAAATTTATAATGCTGCTAATTTTCAATTTATCATCAATATTTTATTTTGGAATTGTTTTTGCAAAGTAAAATGTATTTACATTTCCAAGATATTTTTGCTCAAACTTGTGAACTGGAATTGAAGAAATTTTATCTATATAATTGTTTTGGATTTTATTGATACTTCTATCCAACTTGAAAATAGTTCCGAATTGATTAAAATAATACCAATCATTAGGTATTTTCTTCATAACAAGAAAATTCTAAAGTTTATTATTTGTGAGCTAAATTAAAACTGGACTGTGGTTGTAATTATTGAGAACATCTAAAATATCTCTAAAATTTTGATTTTACTTTTTAATTTAAGTAATGGTTAGAGAACTAAATGCTTCTAGTTAGTACTGATTGAATTAATTGTCAACAATTAAACACTGCATACCATCAATATTAAAAAGTACATTATCGAATAGCGCATCTTAAAGTTTTGAAATATCATTAAGGTCAAGTATTGAATGCTGAATGACTTGCTCTTTGCAAATATAATATTGAAATCCCATGAAAATGTTCAAATTATGAAACAATTCAAAAATTTATTCTTCAAATTCCTATTATATTGAATAAATTTTTGATTTTTAATTAAAATTATCATTACTTATTTGGCAGCGAACATTATTCTCGTATAATGCTCCTTTAATTAAATTTTAACAATCTTAAGGAATGCTGATAACCAATTAAGATGGCTGTAAAAAATATATATGCTCTAATCTGTCTTAATTGGCACTAATTGAATTTATGTTTGTTGAATCAGATTCGTGAAGAAATTTTGAGAAGATTTTAGCAGCAACAACAGTTTATGAAGGTTTATTATTTGCTATAGTTGTATCAATTTACTAAGTTTATGTAGTAATTAAAGTATTTTATTAATTAAATTGATTGTTGACATCAATCATAATTTAATTTAATGCCTATTTATCTAAGGTATACGAGAAAGTTTGTTGTCCATGTACTGGGGAATTATGTGCATTAGTAGACTAATTTGAATTTTAGGCATTTGGATCTGAATTTCCAAATAATTTAGAAGAGTTGGTAACTTAAGGAGCTGCTTGTTAAGTTTTAGAGTTTTTATTTGACCCACCTGTCATTGTTAAATTTAAGTTTTACTAAAAAGAAATCAAGTATAAAATACTTTTAGAAAATTTTTAATTTCTATAAAAATTATTATTATAAAAATAATTATAACAATTTATTTTATATTATTATGTCGTCTAGGGGGATAAAAAAATGGGAATTATAAACTTAATATAAAAAATAAAAAAACTTTGTCACCCTATTTTATTCAATTAATTATTAAAATTATGAACTTTACAATATATAACTTGTCTTTTTATAAATTAAAAATTAGATAATTTTCTATTTAAACACCTTAAAACAAGAGAATTAAAAAATGCAAATATTTCTTAAATATGAAAAAAATAATATTCTTATATAATAAAATTTTACCTTTATAATTTATAAATTTAAATATTTCTTACATTCAAGTAAAATTCTTAATACAATTTAAGATAAGTTAAAATTAATGATAAGTTAAAAACAATTCCACTTTGAAAAGTTTATACAATTCTATGTATACATCTTCTAAATCTCACAAATATTTGAAAAGAAATGTAAATTTCTCAGTAAAATTTTGAATTAATCCAGATCAAGATATGATAAAATTTTAATTTGAAATAAAATATAGGCTAATTATACTTTGATACCTTGATATAAAATTCTTGAATTTTATAAATCACTTTGTAACTTAGATTATACTCTGTATATTTTAAATTTATATTCAATTTATAAAATATTTGATGTTAAATGATTCTAAACTTTAGAAATGAAAGATATAATTCCAAGTTTAACAATTTCTCAAAAGTTAAAGTATTTAAAAAGTATCAGAATTTTAAAATAGCAAATATAGATATAGTATACTGAAATAGTTGTTAGTTTACTCAATATTAAATAAACTTATATAACTAAGCTTACTTCGACATTCAAAAATTATTTGGTATATAATATTATTTTATAGATTTTATAAAATATTGCTTTAAGATTAAAATAAATTGGGGTTATAATAAATAAGAAAGTAATTTTATACTTTAGAATCATGATATAACCAAGTTTATTTAAGCATATTTTAATTAGAAATAATTTCTACTAGCATTAATTATTTTATATGCAATGAATTGAATTATAAGGATAATGTAAATGGATCTTTGATTCATTATTTTCTTGATTATAATTTGATTGTAGTTCATATATCTAAAGTTGTCTAGAAATTATTATAAAGAGATATAATTTTTAATTCCAATATACTTAATATTAAGCATATATTTTAGATACTTTAGCTGTATCAATATTTAACTATAAAATTTCATTCATTAAATAAATAGATTATTAAATATCAAAGCTCAAATTCTATAATTATATAGGAATCTTTAAAGAACAAAATATATATATAAATAGATACAGAATCAAAATTCTTTAGCATTTTATAAATTTTCAAGTATTGATCATCTAATTATTGATAATTTTGCTTCATAAAACAAAATTAAAATCTTATAAATCTTGGTAAATTAAAAATACAAAATTTTACAAAACTTAAAGAAATCCTGGGTCAAGAAATACAATTAGATTCTTATAATAAAATAATAATTATAATTTGTAATGATAATTGATTTTATTGATTGAAGAAATTTTAAAATAATCAATACTTTTTAAATTAAAATATAAGAAGCATAAATTTCTAAAGAATAATTTTATCTTTAATTAATCTTATATTGTAGCCTCATGAATCTGAAAATGTAAAATTTAAAAGCTTTATAAAACTTCTAATGAATATAATAGAGTTAAATTTGGAATTTGGCTATAAAAAATTTTAAGGGCTTGCTCTAAAGATATAGTTATACAATTTTAGTTGATTGCCTTAAGATTCTTGGATGAAATATATACTGTACTATAAAAATTAACTTTGATTTATCTTTTGTAAGAAACATATTAATTAGAAATTGATTAGTTTACTCTAGATTTCTCATAAAAATTATTATATACTGTAATAAAAAGAGATAACTAAGCCTTTGAATTTCAATCTATATAAAAGAATAAATATAAATGAATTCTACTATAGAATATATAGATAAATAAAATTAAGTAGTATTAAGAAAAATATTTTTATAAAATTATCATTTAAAATAATAAATCTAAATAAATTGAAAATACCTATATAAAATAAATATTAGGAAAAAAGCTTTTAAGAGTAATATTGAAAGTTTTATAACTTTTACTTAAAGTAAGTACTTATAAATATAAAGTTAATGTTTATATACTATGAATTTGAAAAATTCAATCTAGATAATAAGTTATAGGTAAATTTATAAATTAAAATAATCAAAGAATGAAGAAGTTTCTTTATAAAAAATAATCTTGCGATTATATATAAAGTCTAAATAATTCAAATGAAAATTCATGATCCATAGTTTTATAGATTTTAGAGATGACATAATTTCCTAATAATGAATTACTTTGGTGCTGGTAGGAAATCCGCATGCGGAAATCGGATCATGCTGAAGGCATTTCATAATAGTGAAAATGACTATCTCATTATAGTAACAGTGCTGTCTTCATGAGCCAATATTTGGCTATTTAAAACGGCTGATGGCACCCTCCTATTAGAATTTAATGAACCAAGCGTAACTTACTGGCATCAATGTTTAAGAACTAGCTTAGAAGTGCAAAAGCAAGAAAGAGCTCTACAACTTTCTCACCCAGGATTGTCGGGCCTTCTTACCCAAGCCTGATTCAACCAACATTTACTTCTTCAAGTCCATCATAAGAGAAAAGAAGGAGGTAAGCATCTCTCCTTAATTGTAACCGTCTTCATAGTACATCAGAAGAGAAGACGTCAAAGTGTCCCCAGTGCCTCACATAGAGGGACTTACAGTCCAGGACTTCCTCGATTATGCGAGAGACATCCCCAGACTACTCAACTTTCTCTGATGAGCGAGACTGGGTCCACTTAGACAGGCAATGGATCTGTGATTTGCTCTATACCTTAGACACCGACGGTGTCACCAAAATGATTCACGATGCAATGCTTTAACGGAAAGAAAGGCTTGAGCAAAGCAGAGACCTAGTCATTGAAATGAGACCTGAATTTGTAGACGCACTCTCTAGATGCCTCAGCTTCAGCAGTAAGTTTACTCTCTTTACATTTCCGTTGTAGCCGAGAGAGACAAAGCTGTGAATCTCATGAAGGACTCATCTAAAAGAAAGAGAACAAGACATGAAATTGAAGAGGTGAAAGATTATGAGACAGCCTTGAAGTCAGACAGGCAGCTCTTTCTATAAGAAACTAAGAGGCTGAAGCAAGAGCATGATAACTTGGAAAGTGAAGTACTTGACTTACGCAAAATGAAGGAGCAAGTTATGCAAGACTTCGGCTCTCAGAATCTGGAAGAGCAGGTGCAGAACTTCAGCCTTTGACTTCTGCTGGTCTCTATTCTCATCCATTCTCTGAACACTACTAATAGAAAGAGTTAGAATATGGTGAATTCTTTTAGAAATTAAGCTTTAAAATCATCTTCTTTTTAACCCCTCTCTTTAGGGGTTCCTATGATCTATATCACTATTCAAGTTCCTCTTTTAATATGAAGCCTTCTTCAACCAGGCTTCCATACTTTCTTCGACCTCTTCATGCTCCTTGTAAGTTTCACTAAAAGACTTGTCTCTGCAACTCCTCCTTACAAGTATAACTCACTTTTCAACTAAGTCCTTAATCTGCTCTGCCTTCTCATAAGCCTTCCTACTTCTCTTATTAGTCTATTTCTTTCCTTCCTTGCTCTTCGATTTTTCTCTGCCTGGCTCTTAAGTCATCTCCTCATATTGGCGCCTCACGCCGTTTTTGAAGATCTTCTCAACTTCACTAATAGGCTTGTCTTAGAGCACAGGGTTCTGGCTCATCTTCTCTACAATGAATTCTATGATAGAAGGTTAATAGAACCCTATTTACTTTGAGTGTCTGGCTCTTCAGCCACAGCTTCAGTTTTCATTTCCTCTTCAGAGGCCTTCTTTGCTTCCTCGATATCCTTTTTGGCTCCTATAAAAGAACTTTCTACTTTTTCGACTATCTTCTCCACTATAGCCTTTACAACTGCAACTTAATGATCGATGGCTATAATATATTCAGAAGGAACTTCGGGCTCCTTTGCTTGATCAATAATATCCATATCAATAGCTTCTTATTTGTCTTACAAATTAAATTATACTTCATTGAACTTTTTGTCTAATATAAGGTCGATCTCATTCTCTCTACGTAAAGAAGCTACTCAGCACTATCTTTGGAGTTGAGTCTATACAAAACTCTTTGCCATCTGCCCTTAGTATTAAGTCTTACAATTCTTCCTATAATCTGCTCTTCAGACCTTTTAGAGAAGACATCTGCGATGATGAGGTAAGAACCTCCGTTCTACTTGATTTCATCATTCGTCTGAATGTCAGTCCCTCTTCCATGAGCTTCATTCAGCAAGTATATTCCATATTCCTCTTTCGCATTCTTCATTAAGTATCTGCCTTCAATCATGGATTCGATTTTGGCGGCTTGCCCTCTGCTTAAACTTGTGAAGT
>ARYC01003764.1:0-24908 GCA_000711775.1 Oxytricha trifallax
GGGGTTTTGGGGTTTTGATTCCATAATTAAATTAATAATAATATTAACCACTCAAAAATAGTTTTTTTTTAAATTAATATATTTGTTTTCACAATTTTATATTAATTTTTGCTTGTAGTAAGCTTAAATTTTGAATAACTTGTCCTTCTAAAAAATTCTGTTTTCCATGTGATTAACCATCAGGACGACTATAGCTCTCCACCAGTCTCTTCTACCTATAACTTGAAATCTTTCTTATTTGCTCTACAATATAAGAAGATACTTCTTACAAATTCATCTTTTTATAACTAAGTTTTATTGATTTTATTTAAATTTAAAATAGGGCAAGTTTACTTATTGATATTTCGAGTTTTAAATCCCTAGAAATTACAAGTCTTCTGTTAATATCTCCCCAAATTATTGCAAACCTTTATCATACCTCGACATCTAATTTGCATAATTATTTCTGAAATATTTCTAAATGTTCTAGGTTCTGCAATAATCTAGCATTAAATTAGACAATTCCATATTTCCTATTTATTAAGAAAATTAATTGAGAAATAAGTTAATAAATAATTTTAAAAATATAAAAAAATTGTATTAAAATATTTATTAATTATTTTTTAAAGGTATTTTTGAATTGGATTGTTTTTTAACAAAATTTTTGCAGCAGATAATTATTAAACAAGTACTAAAAAAATATTTATTATTAAATGTATAATCTATTTAATCAATTGTTAAATTATATTTTTAAAACGTAATTTTTTAAAAATTAAGAAATTTACAATAATATTGCTTAGTAATTCACATTTCAATAATAATTAATATTCATATAATTTAATAATAAACTATCTGAATAAAAAAAAGTTATAATTATATAGAAATTTTAATTGTTGCTAGATATTCTAAAAAAGAAAATCAATAATAGTACAACTTTATTATAAGCTTTCACATTAATATATATATATAAACGGATGCTCTTTATGGTTATCCCTAGCTTTATTTGTAATCAGATACTTATTATTCAATTGAACTCAGAATTATTTTTACATAAATACTAAATAATTAGGATATTTCTATAATTAATAAATTAACACATGAATATAACTCACTTATATTTTTTGTTTGATAACTTATTATGGAATTATAAATAATAAATAAATAATCTTACTAAATATAATTCATTGATATGTAATATCATTTACTTATTTTAATTTTTTAAATAAATTTGACCTAAATTCTTTGGATAAAATCTTTTTAGACAATAAATGTCAACATTAATTATTTTCGTCTTCTAGATTAAATAGGGTGAATGAATTTTAACAATAACATGTTTTCCTCTGAAATATGATTGCTTGTAACAGATTCAATATTTTCCCACTAATTATCGAATTCTTAATAATGTTTATTTAAATTCTTATACCATTATTCCTACATTATATTTCTTAATACTTTCAGAAAAATTCATCATATTGTTTTTTTCAGTGTCTTCACAATATTCAGTACTTGTATTTCGAATAAATTATATTCATTAATTACAAACCTTACTTTTGTGAAGATATTTTTGTAAATAATTTACATTAAACTTTTGTCAATTCGAAATAGTTTTGACTCTTTATACAACTCATAATATAATTTCATATTTATTTTTGAATCCTTCTGGCTATGTGATTTATTCAATTTAATAATGGGGTATATTTTCTGATCTTCAGTCAATTATCTTATCTCTTTAGATAGTTATATCGTCTTTTATTATTGCTTTCTCATTTAATTCCAAATGTCAGATACTACTTTTCAGTTATTGGGGTATTTCATGTAACTAATTATTTTAATGTTTTCCTTCTTCAAAATATCTCACTTGGTACTTCACTCTCGTTTATTAAATTTCTATTAGTCCATTAGATCATTTTTTAAACAAAAAGAACACTTATACTTTTATTATTTAAATAATATTATTATACATAATTATAAACTTCTTTATCCTCAATCAGATATTCATTTCTACTTAACTGAGGTTAATTAAATAATTATTATATTATAATTAATTTACTTAGCGGAAATCACATTAAAATCATTTGAACTTGAAAAAAACTTATATTACTAGATATCTTATTGCAAAAAAGAAAGTCATATCATGATATTCATAATAATTATTTTTTATAACAAAACATGTATATTTTGTAAAACTAATATTTCCGTAATTCATTGAAAATATTTATTGCTTTACTTTGATCAGCTACACTTATAATTTAATTGTTTTTATGAGAATATACAAAAATACAAAAGATATTCCCCCATTATGTAGATTTCATTTATACTTTCTAAAATTCGTTTCTTTAGTGTTATCAATAAATATATTAATAATTCATCACTTGTTTATTTATACCCTAACTTGCTTTAAATAATACATTTTTAAACATAAATGAGCTAGGTTCTTAAAAAAAATAAATTAATTCAACTATATTGTGCATCAATTTTATAAATGAGAAAAGTAAATTTGATTAATAGCAATTACAACTTTCTTATTAATATATAAATTCATTGGATAAGTAAAAATAAGAAAAAAATGAATAAACTGCCTTTTTTAATTTTAATCATTTTTAATTAATTAGTGTAAGAAACTTATTCTTTATAAAATATTAATTATAACACACAGCTAAATAAATCAGTAATTTTTTTAATTATAATTTTAAATGGAAAATAATTAATTTAATGAAATGATCAATTAAAATCTAATAGACAGCCACAGGAGGAAGTACATCACTTACATAAAATTTTAGATACAAAAAGTATATCATTAAATTTTTTGTAGAGTTTTAATCCTAGAAAAACCACAGTTGCCCTAAGATAAGTGCTTAGCAAGAATTAACAGAGAGAGAACTTAGAAGAAATTTAAGATGCTGATATTGAAAACCATGACAATGATTATTAAAATTAAACAATATTAGAGAGATTTCCATTTTGATTTGAATAATAAGTATTAGCTCTAATTTTAATATCATATAATAAATAAAATTTTTCATATTAAAATTCTTTAATTTTCTATTTAAATAGAGCCTATTTTAATAATTTATAAATAATCAATATATATTCAACAGTTTCTTCACGTATGTTTATTAATTTTATATGTTTAATTTTACAATTTCATTTAACTCTATTTATAATAAAAATAATATATTTTCATTAAAAATAGGTCATTTAGTATATTCTCCCATTTAGTTTTGATAGTCTTGTTGAGCCTTTTGATGTATTTATTAGCCCAACTTAAGGTAATTTATGATTTACAATACTTTATGGAAGTTGTTGCATTGATTAATTCCTTAGTTGATTGTTGATTTCCTTAATATGCTGCCATCAAATTATATTTTAGTTTTGTTTTAAAATTCTCATTTTTCTAAAACGCATTCCTGAATGTCTAATTGTATTGCAAATTCATTCGAGTTTAAGAAATTAGTAATTCTTTTATATAATTTGTTTCACACTGTTTTGATCTAGGTCTTTCTAAATTAAATGATTTATTTCTTTAAGTTGTGTTAATAATTTAGAATGTTCATTGAAGCAACTAAACCGATCTTTTTAATTAAAGTTTAATTCTCGCTATATATTTAGCTTGAAAGTTTTAGTTTCATTTATTGGATGTGCTTTGTAAATGTTTAATAACATATTTTAGGCAATCATTCTTAAATCGTAAATAGTCACGTTAATGGAACTATTTACTTTTGATAAAGCTCTGTCAATCAAATTCATTAATTAGTTTTTCAGCTTGATTCTGAGAGAATGCAAATATACTTAGTTCTTAATACATTGCACGTTGTTATAATTTTAACCAAAATAAATTCGTTAATCCTTTAAATTATAAACTCATTAAGGTTGTTTATTGGAGTTTAGCTTCAAATTATGTGATTTCACAAAGAAACATAATTCTTGAATCATTGGATAACCTTATGAAATTTTTAATTATATTTATTTACTTGTAAATTGATTTCATTCTTCATCAACTTGGCCTTATTGATCAAATGCACTACTCCTTATTGTGAGTTTAAGGCGTTTTATTTAGAATAAGAAAAATAGTATTAGGAAATTGTGATTCCTCACTGGACTCCTAAATTTTATAAGATTAGATGGTAACTCACAGATATTATTTTAGTTATTGTGTAAAAGAGTTCAATTAAATTTACTATTACTTAATTCTTTTGGTTTTACATAAATATTTAAAATAATTGTTTAACTTTCCAGACTAAATAACATCGTTTCTAGAGTGTATAAGAAAATATTTTTTTTTCATAAAATTTTAATGAGTTCTAGTAATTTTAGTAAGTTAATTTTTACACGCATTTTATTATTGAAATAGTTTTAATAGTTTCTTTTTTATAGCATTAATACCCTTACTCACTGATTTTGAAAATTTTAATTTTCTACACAATTTGATAGAGTCCGAGTTTATTACTATTAATTTTGTGTTTCTACAAAGTTTTGTTATTAAATATCTTTATTTAATTACTTAAATAAAATTAGTCTTTTCTATTTTTCATTTTGTATTTCAGTGTTGCCTTTTGTTTAGCCACTTAGCTTTTATTTTGGTAGTTTTATTTACTTTACTTTAATATATCTTGTAGTTAACTTCCTAAATTATTAATAGAGTTAGATATTATTAAATAAATTGAAATATAAATGATTGATAAACTAGTTATTTTCATAAATTTATTAATATAATCATTATTTTCTTTAATTATCATTTATATTTCTATTTATTCAAAAGTTTTACGCATTCTCTATATCCTTAAATACTTATTCATAAAAGTCTAAAACTTAGCTCTTTGCTTAATCCCCTGTTTTTATTTTTTTATCTTAATTTTCAGACCTTTTAATGGTTTTCTTATTTTTTGCTCACCAGTTAAAATTTTTATCACAAAAAATGTTATACGTTATTCCATTTTGAAAATGGTTAAGAAATAAATATTCGTAGGAAATGTCATTTTAAATCAAAATAAATACTAGTAATGTAATTAATCATTATTTATAATTATTTAAACTTAAAACTAATAAGTTGTATAAATTTATCTAGTTTATATTTATCAACAAAAGATATTATATTGATATAAATTTCAATTTATAATTAATGATAAATATTAAGATACTATTAATTCAATGAAAGTTTATCTGAAATATTATATAAACTGCGCTTTTATGTTTGTTTTTTTTATTTTACTTACTATCCTCTCACAAATTAAACTAAACATTACTACTTTTAAACTTCTACTTTTAAAATCTCCTTCTGTATCTCATTTATACTAGTGATTTAATAGTTGGTTGTTATCTGTTTTTGTACAAAGCTTTATTACTTTTATTTTTCCGTTAATGAATCAGAAATTTTTCTTGCAATTTATCGATTACCTCTTTCATGTTATTGAATTAATAGTAATATTATTAAATTGCAATTAAACTTACTCTGTGGTCGCAATCTACGATAAAGGTATGTCGGCTGACCCCAACAAGGCAATTTAAGTCCCCACCTCCAATTTTGCCAACGGAGCAAGTTTTTAAGACGACGGAGACATCCTCTCTTTTGCTAGCTAATAGCAACAGCGTAAATTACTAGATATTGTTGAAATGGGACTCTTGAATATTGACCTCAACTTTAAAAAGGTCAACCTACTATCATGTTAACTTGATGAACCAAGCATGGATGATTATTTCTCAAAAAGATTCATTGAATAAGTACTAAGAAAAACAAAAGTACTTAAGTAGCAAATAGAAAAAGAGAAACAAGAGAACCAGACGAGTTTTCTCACCCAAATAAAAGGTCAACACAACATATTTGACCACAACAAGTCAGAACTCAGAGCCTCAGTCACTCGTCAATACCACCACACTATCTTCGAGCCTATTTAGTAACTAAATCAAGGTTAAACCCATATTTAATACTAATAATACTAATAGCCTAAAAAATTAAATCCAAAAGTTTAATCTAATTTATTCTAATCACAACCAACCTAATTATTTAATTAAAATAATACAGTTTGGTACAACTATGACTTAATGGGTAAACCAATCCAGAAGCATAAAGAACCACAGCACAAGGCCTACTTTGGAAGGATTTATTTAATACATAAATGAATTTTTCTCAAATTATTGCTTCCCAGATAACCCCGATACAAGAAGAACAAATCCCCATTATAGATTTCAAATCTTTCTAAAAGGATATCACTATCCAATAGCAAACTTCTAAACCTCAGGAGAGAGACTAGACCTACCTATTTAATAGAGAACCAAATAATGAGATCCACCCCCTTTTTGACCAAACATAATCTTCACTTTTCTCTAATCCAATCCCTAAATAGTTTATATTAACAAACTACAAAGAAAATAAGGTAGACCACCATTAGCTCCAATCTCAGAATGAACTAAACAATGAAGAAACAAGAGCTATGGAACAAAAAAGAATAGAGTTAGAGTACTCATCTTTTTAAGGCCTAAACACAAAATTGACAACTCCTATACAGTAGTAAAAGTCGACAATATGACTAGATCCACAACAGAATTTGATAATAAATAAGAAATCTTATTAACAAAATAGGAAGATAAAAATGAAAATTCAACTTATAATATAAACTCAAATTCAGGATTCACCCAAGATGATTTTGCAATGGATTCAGGAAATAATAAATAAGATTATTAGAATATTTGTAGTACTAACTAAAGAAATGTGCTACATATAAACCAAATATTTGCCTAACCATCACATAATGACATGTCCTCATCAGATCTTATCAGAACTTATCCCTACTATGATAATCTAAGACAGAGAATAACAAAGAATGTCAAACACAAGAAAACAAAATGCATCACAAAGAAGAAAAGGAAGTGAGAAAACACAGTCAGAGAGAGAGAACAGAATTGTGCCAAAATAATGAAGAGCACTCTAATCTATAAAAGGGCTAGTCCCTTACATATATTAACATATATTTAAGATCGGGGTCCCCAGAGACCTCAATGTGATTCATATTATTTTTATTATTATTGAATTAATAGTTATCAAAAGTAACTTATCATAAACGTGAAATTTTTATTCAAAAATTGATGAAATATACATTCAAGAAATTTATAAAATATATCTGAGTATATTATTATTATTTCATAGCAGCAATTCTAAAAATTTAGTTTAATAATTCCATATTACTCTTATTTCTTTTTTCGATTTACATTTGTTGCTTGAAATAACAATTTTTATCCTAGACTAACTATTTTTTACCACTTATTCAAGAATTTTTTAAAACTAAGTCCTCATTTTAAAGTATTTTCCTATTTTAACATGAAAATATTTACATAGTTTTGAACAAGGCAATATTGACATTTCTTAGCTTTTTTATAATTCTTACCGTTATTTTCATAAAACCAAAATCTTCAACATTTTTACTAGAAGTCATATTACATGCTTTTATAAATTGATTTTGAGTTTTGTTTGAATGAGTTCAAAGTAAGCAAATTTAATTGAATTATTACCCAGCTGACGTACTCCACATTTTAGAAGATTTAGATTAGTTGGTCCCCAGTTGAATAAGTTTCTACTTCTTTTAGTGGATTCGATAAAGCCTTCAATATTCAATCTTTCCTTCAACTATTTTTGAAAAAGTTGAAGTCTCCCATCATTACAACTAGTTGAATCTAACACTTCTATTTAATAGATTTAATATATTAGTTCTGTTTGTCTTATTGCCCTTTTATATCATAAATACTCGGATAAGAGAGGGAAATGAATGCTGTTAATGTGTGTATTGAAAATCTTTCATCATTTGGTAATGTTCAAGATCTGAGTTATATTTATATTTTATGGTAATTATCTCGTATTTTTTCTGTTGGTTTACATTAATACTTTTCAAATTCATTTAAATTAAGTTGGAGCTATATTTATTTTGATTAAGCAAAATATCCTTTAGCTTAAACCAGCTTTATATGGTCAAAATTATTAATTATTTTTTTTTCTCTTATTACCTAAACTTTCTTCAGCTTTAAGATCAGAACTTAGGCATTTATCGCTTGTAATAAATTTTAGGTTATATTAATAAATAATTTATTAAAAATAAAAATAAATTTCTAATTATTTCAGTTAAGATAACATAAATTTAATAATACTTTTTAGATTTTAGCAAAAGTAATATGCTTAAGATTCAAATTTATAAAGAAAATCAAAAAGAATATGAATATTATATATTTCATAGGATGTTTTATGTAAAGAATAATAAAATAATAAAAACCTTAAAAATTCTGAGAAGAAAGTAAAACACAATTAATCTTAGCTTGATCTTTAAATCCTATAATATTTGGGTTTATAAGTCCCACGAAGATTTTAGTAGTATTTATCATTATGTTAAAAATAGTTTGACTATTCATATATCTTTACAGAAAAAGAAAATGATTAAATCTCAACTTCATTGTATTTATAAAACTATTAGAATAACGATAAAATGCAAATAATTTTAATTGCTAAACAAAAATAATTAAAAATGTTTTGTATTTATTAAAAAATAGTCTCCTTATTATTAAAAATATTTAAAAAAAGAAAATATCATTATTAATATGTAAAATATCCACTATTTTTTGTAAATTATGTCAATTAAATTAATTAATAAATTTATATAATAACAATATTGATAGTAACAGTAGTAAATGTAAATATAGGAACACAAAGTAAATATTTTATTATTCACCAAATACATATCATCTATTTCACCACCATATCAATTTTTTTCATTTTCTTTAAAACCAATTAAAAATTTTGATTTCTCGTTCACCATTCATCTCAATTAAGACCAAATAAAGTAAAATTGTAGATACATTTTATTGAATGAACATTAGTTCTACCAGTTTTTCCATGAATTTTTTAATTTTACATTTTTATTGCAAGGAATTAATAAAACCAAGTTTTAAATAATTAGGGTTCTGTGTTGATACTCAAGCAGCTGATTATTATTAGTAGAAAGTTTGTATTAGAGCAATTTATAATAAAGTAAGAATAGATAAAATTATTAGACTTTTAATTTGTTTCGATAAGCTGAGAGTTAGGCATTCAAAACCCCAAAACCCCTTAGTGAGGTTTATAAGTGCTTTGATTAGTAGGGTAAAGTTGGGGTTTTATTAGGGTTAGTAGAGAAAACGCAAGTTTAATGAGACTTTAATATGTATTTAATGAGTATTAGTTTAATTATATCACACGAATTTTACTTGCTTGTCTTTGTTGTATCTCTTGAATCTCGCTTTATAGTGGTTCGAGCATATCGTCTAAGGATTGTCTTGGAAATGCTGGAGCTCTTACCATTATCTTCTCTACAATCTTCTTTATTTCTTAGCATACATCATCTTGTTTTATGTGCTTCTCAGCTAGATTTATTGATTATTTTTCATATTTTGTATTAATGTAAGTCATGCTTTCCATATCGCACTCAAAAATTATTGCAGCTACTGCCAAAACATCCCACTAAATAGAGCCATTAGTCCATTTCTCTCTGATTGGGAAGTAACCTGGAGTACCAAGAACCTTTGCTAAGGTTACAATCTCTTATCTAAAGGCTCTATTAAAATCGATTACAACTACTTCTAAAGGGCAAGGTTTAGCATAACATTTTCAGGCTTCAAATCTCTATGAACGTATCCAAGCTCGTGAAGTTCCTAAACACCCTTTATCATATTAGATAGAATATCATTCAAGTAATCTGGGTATAAATTTTAATATAGATAATCTCGGAGAGTCATTTCAAACTTTTTTAGCCTTAGTGCGATGAAACCAAACCCTAAAATAACACCATCTAGCTTGAGCAAATTCTTGCAATCTTTTTTCTAAGCCTCTCTAAGTACAATATATTCGTTAGCAAACTCATTTTGATACTGCTCGTTTTTAAGGAGATAGCTGAAAGGATATACCTTGTAGGCATAGTCATCAACCACTATGAGTCTTGCTTTAGCAGGTACGTTTATATGTAAGTAGTTTTCAATACAACTGCTAAGGTCTACTGCATTTAGTGCAGGAATATACATGGCTCTCTCTTAAAAGCATGCTAAAAAGACATTACCAGCAGGTTGATTCATTAATTCTATTCGCTTCTGCCTCTTGAGCTTCTCTGTTGTTCTTTTTAAGTCTCAAGATTATTAGATTTTCTTTTAGCGGGCACTAATTTCTAAGTCTCTTTATCTTAAATCAAGAACTCACTTAGGTGATGTTCTGCATATGTTTCTTAACTTTAGCTGAGTGAGTATAAGACTTCTAACAAGTCGTGCACTAGTACCTGCCATCGACCTTATCATGCTTAAAATACACCTTAGCTTTCCCAGAGTGAACCTCTTTCATATGTCTCTTCAAACTGGAATCAGTAGAGAAAAACTTTAGCAGTCTTAGCATTCAAAAGTTTTAATCCTTTAAATCTGAAGCTGTTCCTTTTCTTCCTCAACATCTTTTATTAATGTTTAAACTTCTATCTCAGCTTTCTGTTTCATGTTTTAAACCTATATAATAAAAACCTGTGCTTCAAATTCAAGAGCTCTTAGCTCTGCCTCCCTCTCAATATATATAACTTCTTGTTTCTTGGTTGAACCAAAGTTAAGCATTGATTGACCTGCTCCTAAAATGCCGCTCTACGATTTAAGTTGACCGCCATGTTTAAATTCAAATTTAAATTTCTATTATAAAGCTCTTAAAACCTCTATAGCTATAGCTGGACTATATAGGAGTTGCAACAGCATTAATGATGGTTTGATCTAAGCTCTAACACTTCATATTTATACTCAGTTTATAACTATAATTTTCGTAATTTTACACTTAATAATTCTGATTCTGGTACCAACTCAGATAAAGTTCAGGTTGGTACTGGTACCAATTAAATTTTAAACCAGATTGGAACTTTTCAATTAAAACCTCACTGGATTAAAACTAGGGACTAATTAAGTTTTGGTACTATTAAATTGGTACCAATTAAACTTAAACGAATTTAGTACCGGTACTAATTAAATTTAAACAAATTTAGTACTAATTTAATGGAACTAAATTGATAAAAATGGAGCTCCATCTCTGAAGTTTGTTACAGCTTCTGCGAACCTTCTCCACGTATCTTTACAGGGTTGACCTCCTATAAGATGCCCATATTTAATAGTAAGATTTTAAAGGATAGGATCCAGAAGTCTATAAATTAAAACTTGAAATTCATTAATAGGAAGAGGAACTAAGATGGAATCATTCTATGAACAAATGAAAAGGGTTGAGCTCAAGAAATGATATCAAGATTCAGAAGCAAGGAGGATATCTATCGATACCTTACTTAGCATGGTAAAATAAATTGATGTTAATCAACGATGTATACAGTTGGTCTATTCCTTCCAAAGACGGAAGGTACTAAAATATCATTCTTAAAAGCAATACTCTGCGAGGAGAAGAAAGCTTTTAAAAACAAAGAAATCAAACTGATTGAAATACCTAACTACCCAGAGATTTCAGTCACAAATCTCTACGAGGATGCAAAGAAAGATGAGGAAGTGGTTATTTACCTTCCTAGCAAGAAGCAACTCTCAAATAAATTACCTGAAAGAAACTTCTTCTTTGGTGTTCTTGGTACAATAAAAGAGGATTATTTGAGAGAAATTATAAAAGAAGCTCATAAGAAACGCTACTCTATTTCTCCTGAAGATTAAAAGAAGCAAGGAATACTAATAAGCGAGACGTGGCTAGCAAAGCTTAAGAAGCATCCTTATCTCTCTAGTAAGCTTTGATTTATAACTTTTTAGGGAAACCTGGAACTGGTATATTTCTAATGAAAGAGAATGCAAAGGTTCACAGAAAGAGAAAGTCTCAAACCATCCATTAAGTTAGCAAAAACTTTATAATGAAGTTTAAAAGTCTGATGAAATGAACATAGATGCTGGAGCTGGTACAAAGAGAAGAAACATGGGTCCTAGTAAAGCACCAGAGGAAGAAAAGAAAGAGAAGCCGAATCCATTTAAGAGTTCGTTTAATATATGAAATAATTCATTCATTTAAGTCTAACACTTATTAATAAACATTCATTCTTCCTTTCCTTGCACATATCGTAGTCTAGTCTTTACCCACTCTCTTGCAACTACTCTGTATTAAGTCTACTATGTCGATTGGTAGATCATGCATTAGGTGATACAGCAAGAGTTTCTTGTAGTGAGTCTTAATCTAACTCCAATAGAATTCGATTCCATTAAATTGAGGACTGTAAGGAACGTTATACACAGGAGTTATCTTTAACTCTTCATAAGCTTTCTTAGATTCCTTAGTCTTATGAACTGAGAGGTTATCAACAAACAGGATGATCTCTTGATCGTTGTACTTATCTCTTAGCTTATGTAAGAACTCTATATACTGCTCTCGCTTAATAGAGCGAGGATGAATAACATAAGTTTCTAAGCCTGAATCTTCACTGATACCAGCCAAAATTGCGTGAGTGACAACCTTAACCTTTTAGTCATACACTTCTATATTATCGTACTTCTTGTACCAAGACTTATTAATAAAGGTGTTGAACGTAAACACAGCTTCATCAGCGTGTATGAACTTGATGTTATTATCAATAGACCTCTGCATTTAATCATATATATAGTTTAAATTATTACTATAAAATGGCAGAGTAAAGTCAATCACTCTCTTCACTCTATTGACAGTCTTGAAGGTAATACCATTCCTTCAATAAATATTTGCGATAGTCTATGGTGAGATACGCATGTCAGGAAACTTGCGATGAAACATCACAGCTCGCTAGTCAAGTGGGAAATGTGCCCAATACTTAAGAGTCTTAGAATCGCAGAGATATTCAATATGGTGCTAAGAGAACTTTTATTTTCTTACAGGATGTTATCAAGAACCAGAATTGAAATGCTAAACAGCTAACAAGCAATGATACCTAACTGTTGAGGCACTCTTGCGCAGGAGCTTTGCTATAGCAGCATAATTCATAACTGGTTTGAGTTAGTCTATATTAATACTCGCACCATACCTAAGCTTAAGCAGTAAATCTAAATACTTCTCATCATAAATAGACCCCAAAAATCGCTAATTTCTATTTCTCATTTTGCAAACTGGCCTAATTTCTCTACAAACCCTAATAAAACCCCAACTTTACCCTACTAATCAAAGCACTTATAAACCTCACTAAGGGGTTTTGGGGTTTTGATTAGGGTAGATAGTTAACACATCTCCTTGAAAACATGAGTACTGAACATTCAAAGTTATTAGAAGTGCAGGTTTAAAAATAATGAATAAAAGCTGATTTTTGTTAGCCCTAATACATTAAAGTAAAATTGCATAGAAATTTAAACAAACTCCTCTAAAAATTAACAAAACTTTATAGCATCATTATTATAAAGGTAAATAATAAGAAAAACATAAACAATATTTTATAGAAAATTTTTTAAGCTAAAAAAAATATGATTACTAAAACAATTGAAAAAAAGATACTTCAATTTTAATAAAAAAATAAATGAACTGTCAATTCACTGATATCAATGAATGCTTAAATTAATATAAAATATATTAATTTGTATTCTTTTAGACTTCTTAGTCGTCTTAATACTTAAATCATATTTATTTTCATTATAATTTAATTATGATGTTTTATTTATGAAGTTCTCTTTATTTTATATACAATCTCATACTATTTCTTAATTTCTTCTGTTTCCACTCTGAGAATATTGAGTATTAAGCAAAAATTTATTCCTATGACATAACTATTAATGCCAATAACTTTAAGCGCTTTGAAGAAAATGCAAATTCTGTTTTTGTAATTAATATGTTTTTTATTAAAACCATTTTTATTAAATATTATTACTATATTAATAAATATACTTATTAACTTAAACTCTATAAATATCTTTAATTTTTTTCATTGCATATTTTAAATAGTCTTTTTGATTAACTCAAATATTTGCATGAATCAACCTTTATGGAACTGCATCTTGCCGCATAATCTTAATGCACATTAATACTTTGTATTAACAATAATCCGATTATTCACAAACAATGCCATTTATTTTTAGGGGTTTCAGGGTTTCTTTTTTTAACAGCTCTTTCTGCTTAGTAGAACACATCATTCTATTGCAGTACTATAAGTATCTGTTATGAAAAAAAATTTTTATAAAAATTACATTGATTCTTATTATCCGAGTTCGTATTTACCAGAAATCATTATATTTGGGTCAAGTATTAAAATTAAAATATAAAACATTTTTTTAGTGATCAGTAGATGAGATGCTTTGTCCAGATGTTAGTTTTATTTGAAATAATATTTAAAAATTAGCCATTTTGCTAGCCAAATTTTTGGAGCTAATATTTTGTTGATCTGCTTTATCCCAGGACATTTCATTAATTTCATTAACCAACTCCTGAGGCCCTTTACCTCAAAATCCACTTAAATAATTATAAGATTGTTAATTCCTCTACAAAACTTAAAATGCCTATAACTTTGCGAATTAGAATACATATTATGCTGTTTAAAATATAACTACTTCAAATGTTTTATCATCATCTTTCATATCTGTATAGTCCTCATTTTTTCGTCATACGTTGTACCTGTGGGTAACACCTGCAGTCTTATTTGGTAGGTCCAATAAAAAAATAATGAAAATAAAAGTTATTCTTTTATTAGCTTACATTATAATTGAGTGCTTTATTTTCACTTGCTTTTGATCTATAAATAATGCTTCTAATATTTTTTAGTTTTACTTTTAATAAATTATAAGTTATGATTTATTGGGCATGTCCTCTCTTAAATAAAAGAAAATTGATAAGTATATTTAAAACTTACTTGAGTATCGAAAATCAGATTAAATTTCCTAAGGCTGTTCATCGTTAATTAAGATGATCACTCTTATTTTTCATCAGCTAATACATTATATTTGACAATCTTATTTACTCGAGACAAGCCAAGTAATGAGCTTATTTTTAAGTGAATCATATATTCCAAAGAAAAATTGCTTAACATGTAGCACCACTGCATAACTCTTAAGTTTTTGTTAGTCTTTCTATATTATTTCCTTTAATAAAATTGTAACTGAGAGTTCAACGAAGTTTGGAGCTTTTACATTAATTATGTTTGCTGATTATTAACTCTAATTTGTTGAATACATCATTCTCATCGTACTATCCTTTATAGCTCGGAATTTTACAATCTTCTATTAAATTAGTCAGAAAAAATTATATAAGTATTTTAAGGGACCATGCATATTCTGCTTTGTATTAATGTGTCTTAATCAAAAGGAACTTAATATTGATTTAAGAAAAATATTTTTTTCATCTTGAACCTTTTAAGCCAATTTATTAATAATAATAAGAATATTAAGGTTTAAAAATTTAAGTTAATTGGAAGTTTATGTTCATTGGTTTAATTAAATTTATTGAAGAAAATCAAAATGTAATGATTTATATTTATTAGATAAAGTTTCCTTAATTAATCACATAATGGCTTTATCCTTATTTGTAAAAAAATGCAAGGAAAAATACATTATGAATTTTAATCTAAAAAATTTAGATAAATCTATAATGATATTAGGAAGAACGCTTTTTTTTATTTTTATCTTTAATTCATATTAATTTGTTTAGGATTTTCGAAATATTTCTAACAAAAAAATCCCAGTTTCAAAATTTATCGATATTTAAAGAATTTTATGGAGCACTTAGTGCTTTTTTTTTATTTTATTGACATTACGGATTAAAATGCAATAATAAACTATTTTACCGTAATATATGGAAATATTTAGTTAAACATATTATACATAATTAATAGAGATTAATTTATAAAAATTCTTGGGGACTATAAAATCTTATTGATCAAGACAGAGATTTATAATAACAAGTTAATAAATTAATCTAAAATATTTAATCCATTAAGATATTTTAAGATAATTATTTAGAGATTCTTATTAATTAATTTTATTACTTCTCTTCTACTTATTTCATCCGAGACATCATTAAATGTTTCAATCATAATAAAATATTAAAAAATGTATTTATTTTTCCGTTAAGATTAAGAGACTTTCTTAAATATTGGTTTTCTTTTGATTTATTTAATTATATATTTATTGAGGATTTCTCAGTTTGTAGAGCTCTTTTACAAGTCTAAATTCAATAATTTTTACGATTCCCACTAAAATTTTTTTAAAAGTAGATAACATATGTACCTACATAGAAATTATAGAAAGTATACAAAGAATTAAATGAATATTTGCAATGATAAAATTTTAAAAGGTAAAGAAAATCATTAAAATTATGAAACTAATAATATATTTAAAATTACAATTTTTAATAAAGTGTAAACGCATTAGATATTAATTGGCAAAATAAAGTTTACTCAATAAATTAAAGCTAGGTATCGTAACTTAAACATATATAAGTGTTCGATATTTCAATAACTAAGGTCAAATTATGATATCGTTTTGATGATAAATCCGGTTAGACTGCTCATTAATTTTTCCATAGTTTTGTAAACTTAACTGTTGCACAAGACAGTAAAATAGTTCCACAAATCTAATTAACTATAATTAAGACATTCAAACAAATTGAATGTTTTATAGCAAAAATGTTTTAAGCAACTCTGAGCATTTCATTATAAGGCTTAATAAAGTAAAAGGAAAAGTATATGATAAAATCATAATACAAAACTTGGTTTAAATATTCATTTAAAAATCTTGAAAAATGTTTTCTTAACACTGTAATATTAAAACCATTAAAATTTTAAAGAGTTTTAAACTAATTATTTGGTTGCATGGTATTACTATTGTAAAATATATTCAGAATTAAAAAATTAATCCGAATTAATAATCAATTAAGTTAGTTCAAGTTATAGTTGACTAAATTAAACGATATTGGGTTTATTTTATTAAAATTTACTTAATTAGCTAGATTTACTTTACACTGTACTAACTTATCACGATCATGGAGCAGGATTACTCAACTTAACTTAAACGATTTAATTTTATTAGTATATGTCCTCAAATTGAAGAGAAGTTACATCATTCCACGGATAGAATAAAATAGCACTACCAATAGTAAAATTCAGCTAATTTTGAATTCTTTATCAAATTATTTCAAAATTATTTAATTTTCCAACAATAGCAGACACTAATTTAATTAATTATAATTTTTAGATAAAATATAGTTTCAATTTTTACATGTATCTTTTAATTATTTGAGGGTATTTTAAAAATAAATATAAAAAAAAAATAATTAAAATTTTTTAGCAAATAGGTGAACCTTTCTTTTATGATATTTAATTTAATAAGCTTAATGTATATTAAGAATATTAAAAAATCTGAATAAAACCCTAAATATATTCACAAGACTCTTAAATGAACTCAAACTAATTTGAATATTTTGTGAAACTACTGATAATGATCTTGATGTTATTATTGGGGTATGTATTGATGAAAACAAAATTTATATCAAAACTTGATAAGTTATTAACAACCTTCTCAATTGATTTGACTTGACATAAAAATTATTATATTCCCTTGCCAAAGTTATTAAGGAACTTAATTTTTAGGAATAATCCATAAGTATCTTATTTCATAAAAAATCATAATTAAGTCACAATAGAAGTTCTAGATAGTTTAATATTATTTTGCCTCGATACTCAATTATATACTTTAAATCGACAGAAAAAAGTTTAATGCCTCTTATAAAGCATTGAAATCCAAACGATATCAAGTATTTGGAGATGGGAGATATTAGGCAAGACATTTATCTATAGTATTTTCAACACAAGAGTAAAAACTAGTAAATCGTTTAAGCATCAATCAAAAATACTAAAACACAAACAGATTTCTCAGATATCTGATTAAATGGTTTAAAGAGGAAAATAAAAAGGTTTTATTGCTTATATTGGAAATAGCTTAGATTTGCCAGTTCTATCAATGTAATTTATTTCTATTAGGGTATTTCCGATTAAACCATCTTCTTCATTTTATTAATAAATAATTGTATTCTTTTATTATTTTCATTTCATCTATTAATGTAGGTTTAAATTAGCTTCCATCTTCTCATTTAATTTATAAATATCGTCATTTATGATTATTTTTTCTTCTTCATATTTAAACGACTTAAATTTTAAATTGAAGTATAATTATTTATAATACAATCTTAATTTTAAAAAATTATTTATTCTTTAATCAATATTGATTTTAAAAAGCTCCTAGTTTATCAACCACTTTTTACTCATAAAAACATCTCATCTATTTTGTTTTTTAATTCTCAGTGAAATTCTTTTTTTTTCCCTACTCATCAATCTTTCACCTTTTTAATTGATAAAATAGAAGATTCGTTATTTTCAATCTAAGCAGTAATAAGTTTATCATTATTTTAAGAATTCAGGTTTAAAATAATAAAGTTTACAATTTTTATTTAGAACTTTAAAATTCTTTCAATGTTTAATTTAAGTCTATTTTCTTTTTACTTCCTGGTCTCCGTGTATTTTAATTGCTTACTTTTCTTATTCCTTCTTATATACATATACATATATATATAAACCCCAATACGTATGTGCATAAGAATTTGATAAGTGCGTAAACGAATTTAATTAAATGTGTTAATACGAAATAACGTGGATTATAAAATTAAAGTACTTTGTAGTAGACGGACATGACCTCCCGAATTTTGGAATTTCTCAGAAAACCGCGTTTCTTTTTGCCCTTGATTTTTGCAGAATTAAATCGAGCGAAAATCGTAGAGCAAGAATTAAAAAATCAAAATGAAAATCGGAAATGTGGTCGCCGAAATCTTTTTTAATTACTGAATCAAAAATGTGGAAAAAAATGAGGCATATTTGAATATTATAAATAAATTAAATTAATTATTAAATTAAAATATGAATTAAGTGTAAGGGAATATGGGAAAAAAAGGGAGTGGGGTTAAACTTTTAATTTAAATTAAATTATAAATAAATTAAATTTGTTTTGATTTTCTTCTTCTTCATCTTCTTCATCTTCATCATTTTTTTAATTTGAATTTAATTGTAAAAAAAAGTGGCAGAGTTCACTCTAAATTTTCTGGCTTTAAATCTCTGTGCATTATATTTTTCATTTTTTATTTTATCTATCAAAATGTTTTCAGGTTTTAGATCTCTGTGTATTTAAATTTAGTAGTACAAAAATTCATTTTTAATTTCAAGTTTAGATTTTTTCATCTTCATCATATTAATTGTATTATGCAAAATTAAATTTGATTTGTTTTCTGGAGTTATTATTTTATATTTTTATAATTATAATTTTCCTAAATGGAATTGAAAATCATTGAAATTTTCTAAAGGGTAAAATTAAATATTTAAATTTGCAATAATTTTAGAATAATGAATTTAAATAATATTATAGATAACTCTTATGATTAATACTTCGCAAATGCGAGAACTTCATTTTTATTTTAATTTATTTTTTTATTGTTTGATTTGACTCAAGGGTTTTGGGGCAATTATACAGGGGCATTTTATATTATCATATTTAATTAAATTATCTTAGCTTTTATTATATCACAAAGGAAATTGTAAATTAGTGAATTTAAGTTTCTTGCTAATTTACTGTTGCTATTATTAATTACTAATTTTTACTCTTAATTTAATAATAAAATAAATTGAGAAATGAAAATAGTATTGAAAGAGGAAAATTAAAAGAAATGAATTTAAATAAAATTAAAGAGTAGTTAAAGACTTAATCATTTTTAGTGAGAAATTAATTAAAGAATTATATAGATAATTATAATTAAATTATTGCTCAGTTATCTTGAGAGTAAATATTATTGTTAGAATTCAAGTTCTAATCATCGCTGGAGTCGGAATTAAACAAGTTATAGCTGACTTTTTTCCCTTTTTTCTTGGATTGAGAGGCAAGTGATTCTCTTCTATCATTTTTCTTGGAAATATCTTTGGAGTTGTTGGAAATTTATTTTCCTTAAGAATGTATTGAGATTTAATTTTCAACTTTAAGTTTAATATACTCAGTCAAGCCAAGTCTCTCAATATAATGCTCAGCATTAAAGAAGATATTTTTGGGATTATTTAAATTCTAAATTTCATTCATTTTAGTAAGGCAAACTTTAGAATGAGAAGGGAAGTTTTACCATTTTTTACAAATTTCAGAATAATTCAAAGAGTAGTCGAAATACTTGAAAATACAAGACATAGCTAAGTTATCATTAATCACTTACACTGGTTGCTAATCAAGAAAATAAAATATGTTAAAAACTCCAAGGCAGTTGTTAATAAATTCTTCATAGTAAATTTGAGTTAATTTTCCATTAATTCTTTGAATTCCGTTTGGAATTTATTCAGTAATTTCACAGAAATTTTCGTTATCTTCGTAATAATACCACTTTTGATTAATAAATTTCATAACGAGAAAGTTCTTATCGTCATTTTGGATTAATTAAATAAGCAAAGTGGAATTTTAGAATTGTGAAAGAAGTGTGTAAAATCCACCAGCTAAAGTAACAGAGTCAATTATTTCTCTCTTTGAGAGCTTGTTTTCTGATTTTAACATAAAAGTTTCATATTTAGAATTTATAATTAAGCCTTGAGTGGCGTCGATGTCAATTAAGCGATTAAAAGTAAAAATATCCTTGACTTTTTGAACATCATCATAAGCTGAAATTAAATTAAAAACAATGCTTTCTTTGCTTACATATACAGTAGAACCCATAAATTAATTCAAAGCATTATAAAATTCAACAATAATTGAAGGGTATTTCTCCTTTAATTTTGGTAATTTAGTGTAAACATTAAAGTCATCATAGCGATTTTCACATTATTATTATTGTGAATAAATAAATCCAGTACCAATAGTGCAAGTAAAATTTCCAGAACCTTTAAATAAAACGTAGGGGTTTGCTTGAGCTAAAGATAAATAATAATGGGGATTTTAAGTAATTGAGTACAGATGCATTTAATTTAAGTCATCTTTAAATCCATAATTCATTTTGTAAAATTGATCAATAGATATTTATTGATTAGCTTGGTTGGCATTTTATTAATTAATATATTACTGCTGTGCCAATAAAGGATTATTTTGCTAGGCTGCTAAAACAGGCAAATTTCTAATTCTCAATTAATATAATACATTTGGATTTTATGGAGGGGCTTAGCCTTAACCACCTAGAATATTCCCATTTTAGAAGTTTGGATTAGGATTTTGATTTTATCCTTGTAATAAATTATTTGCAAGAGAAAGTTATTGCAATAAATTGTTTCTGGAATTAGAAACTTAATTCAGGAATGAATTTGCTTACATTTATTACTGATTTTAGTTGTAAATGTTCATTGAATAATTTGCTTTAAGATAAAATAAAAGTTTGAGAAAAGTTTGATTTGTTTTGTTAAGAAAATGATAAAATTATTATAATTTGCAAACTATTTATACAAGTAGCAATTCTAATGAATTTTCAAATTAATGGTAAAACTTAAAATTAATGGTTAAAATGGGAAAATTACTGGTAAAATTGTATTTTAATAAAAAATTACTTGAAAACTATAGAAAATTAATAATTTAAATTAGAAAAATAAGGAATTTGAGAGAAACATTTATAAAATGATAATTATATAATAAGTATTAATGATTTTGATTATTTTTGATTTAATAAGCTTGTATGTATAAAAATTTTAGAGTTAAATTGAAGAGAATAGCTACAAATTTTAAAATTAATTCATAAATAATACATAAAAATCGATATATTACTTACCTAATTCCCCTCTCCCCTGTGCCCTTAAACCCGCAAGCCTGTACCAGTGCCTATTCACGCGCCGCCCTAACTCGTCCCTATTTTCCAAGTCCTCACCTGCCACCTTCGCTCTTCGCTGCCTATAAAAAGCGTGAATAATTAACTAGAAATTCAAGGGAAATTGAATGTAAGAGCCTTGCAATTTTCAATTCAAATTCAATTAACTGTTCTTAATTCAACTTAAAAAGCTCTCCTTAATAATTTTTAATACTCGCAAAAATCGAATTAAATTAGGCCACTCTTGCTAGCAAGCCCCGCTTATTAACCTCGCACTTTCGCCTAGCTCACAAATCTTTTAGCGAAATCGATTCCAAGGCCGCTGTCAACACGTGATAAAAGCAGCGCCTCACCAAGTTCTAGTTGATCCTGCTAATATTCATGCCCAGCTCTTTCATGAATGCTGCCCAGTAGCCCCTAAAAAGGTGAACTCCAAGCGACTTACTTTGATTACGCCCTGGTATTCAGAGGGTTCAAGTCTCGATTTTTGATCCAAGAGTACATTAATTCAACAGGTGCAATTCTATAGTGATAAGGCCCTAAAAACATTATTGGCAAAGCCAAATCCAGGAACTTATTCATAATACTTTGTGATCTGTGGTAAGGTGCATTATCAAGTAGAATTAAAGTATTTTCTCTCCAACTAGTGTCAACTGAATCCAATACATTAACTAGTTTACATAGGAAGTACATAAATGAGTGCTAGTTAGTTCTTACATGATTAACTGTATAGTACAGCTCTCCTGTACTTGCAACTCCAATAATTAAATTCATTTATTTTAGTCTCTGTGAATTTGTAACTCTATTTTTTACATAAGGGGCAGTCCAACCTCTGTGTCTTTAATCTGTTTAGTTAAGAGTTGATTCATCAATATTTATTATTCTCCTACCCTTACTTAAGTGTTCCACGAATTATTGAGATGCATACTATCTTTATAACTTACTACTATTGCTATTGTGTAGGGTTGAAATTTACTTGATTTATTTATAAGTCATCATTAATTCATTTTTTCAAGAACCTTCTAATCATTTACTTGCTACACCTTAACTAAATATTCTTCTGTAAACTGTGCTGTATATCAGAAACCTGCACTGGTTAAGTGTTAAACATTAACATATTCACGATATGAGTGCGTGCTCTGCTATGCAGTTTCTTATACTTGCCTCTATTAATTAATTTTAGATTCCAAAATTAAGCTTTCTTGATTGGGCTTTTTAAGTACCTTCTTAATTTATAGTATGATATACCAAGTCTATCCATTATTTAGAGGAAAGTTAACTTTTCTGTAACTCTTAATCTAAGTGACTCCTCTGCAAGTTTAAGTTCCTTCTCTTACAATTATTTCTCCTTTCTTAACTACTTTTGTAGTCTACGAGGAATTATTGCATTCAATTGTGTGTGCTAACCAAAAATTGGAATTTAATATTTTATTTTATGATTCTCAATAACTTTGGCTTCAAGAGCTTTTAAGTCAAAATTTTAACAACGTTCCATCAAACTCTAGGGTTCTAAATCTGATTACTTAACTCAGTGTAAAGCTTTAGCACTAACTAGCCAAGAGTCTTAATTTAATTATCATTAAGTAATGATTCTTTAGCTCCTTTTTTAATACTTTCTCTATACTTTTCTTTGGGATCTATGATAAATCGGTCGATTTCAAACTCTGAAATTTCATCACGAATTTCATTGAATAATTAAATCATATCCTTTTCACTTACTTCTTCTATACTCACATCTGCAAGAGTTATGTTTCTTTAGTAAAGTATATTAGTTGTTAAGTAATCTGCATTATTGCAAGAATCTTCAGATCTACTGGAAGAGCTCTGCTCTTCACTTGAACTATTACCATGATAATCGTTATCTTCCAACTTGAAGAATTCTGAGAGTCTCTACTGTCGTTTTTAAGAATATGATTCCATAGACTGATTCCTAAATTTAATAATAATGAATTCTCTTGGTGCTGGTAGGAATTCGCTAGCGGAAATTGGACTGTGCTGGTAAGATTTCATTATCATGAAAAGCACTCTCTAGTTTTAATAACGGTAGTGTCTTCCTGAATCGAAATTGACCTATAAAAAATGGTGAAAGGCACCTAACTTTTAATTTTAATGAACCAAGGATAACTTACTGGTATCAATGTTCAAGAACTCGCCCAGAAATGCATAAGTAAGAAAGAGCTATACAACTTTCTTGCCCAAGACTGCCACGCTTTCTTACCCAAAGCAGACTCCACCAACATTTATTTCCTTAAGTAAATCATAAGAGCAGAGAAAGAAGTAACGATTAACTTACCCTTGTAACTGTTATTATAGAATGTGAGAAGAGTCGCAGTCAAAGTGTCAGCAGTGCCTCAAATCGATGGACTTACAGTTTAAGACTTTCTCGATTATGCAAGAGGATCTGCAAGACTGCTGTAATACTTGCCTGATGAACGAGATTGGGTCCACCTAGACAGATAATGGATCTGTGACTTGCTCTTCACCCTAGACACCGTCGGTGTCTCCTAGATGATTCATGATGCAATGCTCTAACGAAGAGAAAAGCTAGAGTAAAGCAGATATCTCGTAATAGAAATGAGACCCGAGTTCGTGGACGCTCTCAGCAGATGCCTTAACTTTAGTAGTAAGTTTACTCTCTCTTAATTTCGTGTGTGCTGAGCGAGGTAAGGCTGTGAATCTAGTAAAGGATTCATCTAAAAGAAAGAGAACTCGTGATTAAATGGAGGAAGTAAAAGATTATGAACAAGCTTTAAAATAAGATAAGCAGGATTTCTTGCAGTAAATTAAAAAGTTGAAACAAGAACATGACAATATGGAAAGTGAGTTGCTTGACTTACGCAAGATGAGAGACCAGTTTATGCTCAATAACAACTGATTGAGCTTGCTTTGCGCAGCTGAGAACTTCAGATTTTGAATGCTACTGCTTCTATTCCTTCATGAATCTCTATATACTATTAATAGCAAAAACTTGAATTTGGTGAATTACTTAAAAAAATTAAGATAAATCTCATATTCTTAATCTTTGTTTTCTCTCTGGATTTTTGTGATTTATGTCGCTTTTAAAGTGCCTTCTCTCACTAGAGGCCGCCTTCAACCATCTTTCAATTGTCTCTTCACTCTCTGGCAGCTCTGTATAAGTGCAAGTGAATGTTTTATCTCTGGCACTGCGACGAGT
>ARYC01003766.1:0-23705 GCA_000711775.1 Oxytricha trifallax
ATTTACGTACTTTCTCACAAACTATTTAAAATCAAAAGTTTTATTATAACCTGCAAAATCTGGCTGCTAGAGCAGCAATTTCAAATTATAGTTGTTTTAGTGCAGAAATTCTTTAGCAGATTTATTTTAGCACTATCTAGAGCATTTTAATACTCAGATTTAATACCCTTGATTTTACCTGGATCATCAAAAATTGAATCGGCAATATTATTTTCAAAAATCCAAGGCAAGCTTTCTTGTTCGGGTGCCTTTTTTGGCTCTTGTAAATCATTAATACCTTCTAAATAGAAGATAATATTGAAGATTTAAGCTTACCAGCACTCGCATTTAAAAGATTGTGAAGGTCGATTTCAAGTTATTCTAAAATCCAGTCACTGGATTCATCTAATTTATGCTTAATTTTAATGATTAATTCGATTGGATTTTAGTATTAAACAGCTGGATTATTAAAATTTCGACTGAATTATTGGTCCTTAACTATATAAAAAATTACTTTTTTGCTTATATCTTCCGGATTTATTGATGGCTCACAGCCAAACCAATTCAAATAATAAGTATTACTATAACTCATTAATCAAGTAGCTTAGAGTTGCAAGGAGGTGGTTGGTTGAAGAGCTATGATAATTTTTTTTATTTTTTAAGATGGGCCAAAGCCAAAGTTGGCTTTTTGAAAAAATGTCGAAATCCGCGGTAACTTTCAAAATTCAAATCTTTCCCTGTCCATAACTGAAGTATAGCCAGTAGAAATGTTAAGACGGGAATAGATAGAAGTTAATGGCACCCAAAAACAAAAAATCGAGTCGCCAGTTTGGACCCTGAAAAAGGGCCTTTGGCTTAAGCCAACACGCTGGATTATAGGGGTCAGGCCAGTATAATAGTATACCAATCTTAAAAAATCTCAAGAACGGCCCCGACAACCTACTGGATTTATAGTTGCTATGAACTTAAAATTAAAAATCACACTAATACAATCATATAAATCAAACCATAATCAAACTTTGTACAAGCTATGATAAAGCCAACCCTTCTTTTTGCATTCTCTCAATCGCCTCCCTCAAAATTCTGTCCTTTTAAATTTCCTTATTTATCGATATATTTAAAACTTTTTATCAACTTATAAATTCTATGTGTACATATGTATTGGGGTTTATGTCTCTTGCAGGTAAAAGCTGTCGGAAAGGTCTTGGCACACCCCAAGCATTTCAAACTTTGAAATTAGGTCTTCAACTCTCTGGATAGTGTGAAATATATTGCAGCTTTTTGATTTACTCAAATGGTTAGTAGTATAAGATTATTAACAGTAGGTGCAAATATATTATTTTTCTTCCTCTAGCTCTTGCATTGCATATCCCATAAGAACTTCAAATACAGACTTATTGAGGTCATTTTCTTAAGCGTACATTCTTGGTTTATATTTTTTTATGTTATAAACTAGAATATTTGCCCTTTTAACAATTGTAAAGTTTTTAGAATTCTAAATATTTGACTTTGTTAAAAGAGTATTCTAACTTTTCAAGTTTGTGATAAGATCTAAGCCTTTTTGTTAAAATGTAGGAATAAATATTAACTACTCATAGGTTAATTTTTACTCTCAAAACATTATAAAATAAATAAGTCAACTTAACTTAGAAATCGATGTTCAAAATGAGTAGCTAAGTTTATTTTATCTTGTAAGTTATTATGATAAATTTATCTCTTTATTTATTGATTCAATTGATGAGTTTAACAAGTCCTTTCCTTGACAAACGCACTGATACTCTAGTTTAAATTTATTCTTATTAAATAATTATGCTTTCTAAATAATTTAACATTCAGACTATCATTCATAAAGACCTTTATGTATTAAGACTAGAGCAGAAATTGCAGTAACTTGGCTAGTCCTTTACAAAATATAAATGAAATTAAATAATAAAACTATCAAAGCTTTAAAAATATACCTCAATATCCTTTTATTATAAGCTCAATTTCATAAAGCAACTTACATGAAAATAAGGATAATGAAAACTACAAGTAATCAATTAATAGCTCATCTTAAATATCCAATTTTTGACTTAAAATTTTAAAATTTAAACTTAAAGTACAGTAATGACTATTAACACCAATTTTTCTAAAGTGTATTGGAAAATAAAGCAACTTTAAAATGAAACATAAGACCACAATAAATTGATAAGAATAGCAATTCAAAAATGATGAGTGGTTCTAAAACTGAAGACCAAGGCATTATCAATGACTCAGCAATAATCAATTTGAGTTAACATGAGAAATTGACTTTTATGGATGAAGACTAGAATGCACTGAGTAACTAGTCTTAATGTACAAACACTCAAATCAATAAATTAATCAACATAATTTTGGTAATACTTAAAAATAAGAATGCTCAAAAGTCGATTGTGAACTCTCAAATTTTAAGCAATCTAACTTTTTAACAGAGATAACCAATTAATTTTTAAAAGTCTTATCAAAATGATGAAGATGCAGAAGAAATAATAAGTGAAATATAAACAGTGAAAATCATACAAGAATCGAAAGAAGAAGGAGCAACAAGATAAAGTAATAGACTTTGTTACTGTAAGAAATCACAATAGATCCTGTCGTCACTAGAACACAATATATAATTTTTTATTGGTTAATCTAGGATGCTAAACTGCTAAAACATAATGATAAATTGATTAGTGAATTGCCATTATACTACAAAAATGAAGTGTTTTTCTGTGAATACACTAATAGACTTAATGGAAAGCAAGCTAGGATCAAGGGTATTGATAGGAATCCAAAGAATGACCTCCATAATTGCTAATTTAAAATAAACGAGAAAACATATATTAAAATTTATCTTTTATTTTATAAATGAATTTATGGATTTGAAATAATAATTCTTTTAAAAGTATTTCTTATATTATTTTTGTTTTTTTGTAAACTTAAGCATAAAATTTAGTATAAATCAATTTAGAAACTTGACTATCTTTTCAGTATCTTTATATTTTTTAATTCTTTATATCATAAATAATTTTTACCAAAAGAATAATAGATAATATATTAATAATATAAATATTTAAACAATATTACAAATCTTAACAAAATCCTAGACTATTTCAGATAATTTTCAAAGTTTAACCCAAGATATCTATTGGCCTAAAAATGTGTGATTGATGGCAACTCTGATGTGATATGGGGCTCTCTTGATGATATTTGGCACTGGCACTTCATCAAGATTAGTCCTTTTGATCAAATTTAGAAGCAGCTACAGGAATAATAAAATTAGCTCAAATAATCAAAATCAAGATGAAGTGAAGAAATTAGATCTTAGATCAGTTATATAAGGAAAGAAGGATGACAGGGTATATTAAAGATCGAATATTAGACACATATTACCTTCAAGATCATCTTAGAATACTAATCAAATTATTGAAAAAGAAGCTTTTTTAATGAACAGCATGTCAATCTAAAAATAAGCATTCACATATTGATACTTAAAATACATATATAGTTTGAACTTAAAGTCTATGTTACCTAGAGAAAAATCCTATGCCATACAACACCTTTTTTAAATTCTCAATGTTAAACAACATAAAGTAGTAAAACTTACCTCTCTACTCAAATGGCTTTAGAACTACAAGAAATTAGGCTAGAGAAGACAGTTAAAGATACCATGGTTAAACTGGCAATAACTCTCTCTTTAGAAACAATATGATGAGTTCTCAAGTGCGTGGAGACATTTAAACATTAATTCACCGATAGCTAAAGACTAAACTGGCAAACTCTACAGCTATAATACTTTGAAATTTAATGCTAAAAATGCTGATAATAATTTTAATTTTCTAAGAATTAACCACAGATTGTTGAGTAATTATGAACACTTGATAATGAATGATAATATGATAAGTGAAGTGGGCAATGGCTCTTTAACTTAAAGTAATCCAGTTATTTATCAAAAGAGCTTGAATATAAAGACATATGAAGGGATCTATTTAGCAATTGAGTCTTGCTTGGGGAACTTTTTAATTACTTATAGAAAAATACTCTTTAAAAGATCATCCAATCAAATAAAAGCGTATGAAGAACTATCATCAATTTATATTGATGATATTACAAAGTAATAAAAATATTACAAATATTGATATTATAACTATTAGAAGGGAAAAATAAATAAAAAAAGATTTAAGAACAAACTGAAAAATTAAAATTTTATGCTTTAAATTTTTTTTAAAAAAAAAATTAAAATATTCAATTGATATTATTGTAGGAATACATTTGATTTGGGAAAATAATTTATAATTCAAATATTAAAATATTAAATTCTTGGCAGTTAACTTTCTGGAACCTGACAATATGGTACTTGTTCGATAGAGAATTCAAAATTAGCTGGACTTTACTATTGGCGGTACCCCTCTATCGCATCCCAGAGCGAGTTAACTCGACTTTAATTATAGGTGATTTGTTTAGTTGTTTTTAATGCAGAAATTAAAGTCGAGTTAACTCGCTCAGGAATGCGATAGAGGGGTACCGCCAATAGTAAAGTCCAGCTAATTTTGAATTCTCTATCGAACAAGTACCATATTGTCAGGGTTTCCAGAAAGTTAACTGCCAAGAATTTAATATTTTAATATTTGAATTATAAATTATTTTCCCAAATCAAATGTATTCCTACAATATGATGGCATTAAATTTATCTTATTATATTATTATTATGATCAAAGTAGCTACTTTTATTTGCAAATCTTAAGCAATAGTTATATTTTATTTAGAAGTTCTAAAACTAAAAATGCATTCGAATTAGTATTTATGGAAATTGAAAACGTGACTTTTAAATTTATTAATTAAAATATAAATTTTGAATATCAATATTGATGAATCTATTTTGAATACCAAACCACGATCGATGAATAAAAAGAAAACGTAGGAAAAGTCTTGTCTCTGATTAGATAAAGACGAAGAGACTTCTTTCAAGACTCTTATCTGAACAATCTCTCGAAAGTATTTAAAAACGTGATAAATAGTCTATTCATTCAATCGTCTACTACTAAAAACTCAGCTACCCGAATGCTATTCCTATTGAATATTACCAATGCAGCAGCAAAATGTAGCATTAAGAGTCGTGCAGTTGACAGTCATACCTAAAATCTATCATTACCATACTCTTAGGGAGAAATTATGCTGTAAGAAACTATTATTTTAAACTGGATTAAATTTATAAGAATATAAGCAAGTTTGTCTCTCAAAATAACGGTGTGGATAGCTTATTAGAAATTTAGAAAATAAATTTCTGATGGCAACTTATCATGCGAAATTGTTCAAGAAGTTTTTAATTTAAAAATTACAGGAATCTTTTAAGATTCAAAGATTTAGTCCTCATCAATCTCAAATATTAGAAAAAGACTACTTAATAAAATATAATGAGTTAAGAGTTCACTTGGGATAATTAAGATTTAAACGAAGTGTTAAATAAATATAATTTTTGGTATTCTCTAAGATTTACACTGTTGGCTTGATGGACATGATCCTAGAAAGTATAGTCCTTATTATAACAGTGATGGTCACATGTATGTGATACTTTCAAGGAAATTAAATTTATGAAAACTTTCTTAACACAAAACTCTAAAAAGTTATGAAGTTTAAGAGCTTGAGTAACAGCTCAAGATTACCACATCTTTATTTCTACCAAGCTTGAGCAAGAGTAAGACGAATCTGAATCTATAAGATTACTTAGAGAATGACTTAAAAAAAGAGAGATAAGCTAATCTGTTTTAAAATATCAAAATCGATAGTACTAGAAATCTGAGATTTGACATGCCTTAAATAACCTAAAAAAATCCAATAATTATGGAAAGTGCTTATCCAATATTTATATTTAATTCAACTAATTATGCTCATAATTCTAATAAATTTAATGAACTTGCTTGTTCTATTATAGAAAACTGATATTACTTCTATAAAAGATTGATGATAATTAGATTACATGTAATATATAAGAATTTATATTTATTTTTAATTACAATTTCTTAATACCCAGTAACACCAACTAGATCTCCATTTAATGTACGATTTAGAGGCTAATTGATCAAATTTGATGGTGGTTCCCATAGTAAACGACCCTGTATTAATATTATATCAATTGTTGATTATGAAATTTCTAATACATATTTTTGTTTATTTCTTTTACATTTTAAATCTCAAATTCAAGTATATTATAATAATTATGAAAATGAGGAGCACAATAAAAATAGGAATACTTTCAATTAAAACTAAAAGAATAAGATAGCACAGTGGTTAAGAGAATCCATTGGTATATAATAAATTTTAAAGAGCATTTTTTTATGAAAAAGATCCAGTATCTGATTTCAGAAGAGTAAGTTTCAAAGTTTCAATAAATTTCTCGAATATTTTTTGTCAATACCATGTTTATAAATCTTTCTTGTATATCTTACTATTAAGAAAAACAGTTTGATAACTAGAAAACCACTCATTTTAAAATATTCAAATACAACCTTAATTCAATGAAAGTTGCTTTAATAATATTAAGAAAGCTCTAAAAAGAAAAAAGTAATAAAAGCTTATTTAAAATAAACATGGTTTTAATATTTCATTCCATTGTATCTGTTATACAGTGATGAAGAAATTCACAATGGAAAAAAGGAATGATAATTTTCTAATTGCTTAAAAGCCTTAGATAAGCTTTAAAAAAGTTAAATTTTAAGTGCAAAAGAAGTAAAAAGTTAGATTAAATAAAAAAAAGGATTATATTCTTAATTTGTATTATGTTTTCTTAATATATTGAATTGTATAATTTCCTTATGTTATATTCATGATAATTTGATTTAAAAAAGGAACTATAAGTATAAAGAATTTATGAAAATCATATTCAGATACTTAGCAAAATTTATAAAAAACATAATATTTTCTTAGTTAAAATCTTTCAGGCCGTGATTTTAGATCATTTATCCTTTATTTTACAGTATTTATGAATTAGTTATTGATTTTATTATTGAAGTCTTATGATATGTCTATTATTTTCATAAAACATTATTCTAATGATTTTCCTAAACATAGCAATTTATCTCTTGAGTATTTCTTACTTCCATTCTTTTACTTTAAAGATTAAGTGGTGATTTCCTATTTTTAAGCGAGAATAGAGCCATTAAATTGAGCTAATTAAAATAGTGTTGAGGTTTGAAAATTAAGTTTTATTTTTAAGCTTTCGCTTTCTCTGTTTAGAAAGGTTAGTTTTTTCATAATTAAGTCTCTTTAGACTCAATATTCTATTCCAATGTTACTCGTTTGCGAAAAAGCTGTTTTTTGTGTTGTTTGAGAAATGATTCAATAATATAGGGTCATTCAGGAAGCATTTGGCATACTCTAAAGAAAGAGGCCACATTCATAGGCGTTTTTCGGTTTTGGCAATCTTGGAAAATAAAAAGGCATGTTAGAATCATTTAGTCAAATCCATAAAAGTTTTGAATCAGAGAAATACTTTTCATATAAACCTATTTTTGTATAGATATTATGCCTCCATATACTGTCTGAGAGCTTTAGCTATTTGTTATTTATAAAAGAAGAAGTTTTGCCTCCCAAAGAATCAAAATAAAGTAAATTAGCCTGCAATCATCTACATTTGCGGGTTTCTTATAAAATTTAATTTTAAATTAGCCTGGAAATTAACCAAATAAACCTGCTCGGTTCTTATTTTCATCGTTTGAGCTTTTCTCTTAGTCTGCACCTTCATCAATTTCCATCATTTACTCCTCATATTCTTCGTCATAGTTGTTTGAATATTCGCTATGATCACTATCATCTTCTTATTCAGAGTCATCATTATCATGCTGATTTTTGCTCTTTCCTCCATATACTGATATAGTTCCTGCTTTAGTTTCTTTAATTTACCTTTTCTGATGACTACTATAAAGGTTGAAGCAAGTTCTTAGCCTGTTACTGCGGAGGAACTGATGGGCTTCCATTTAAGCATTATTATGCGTGATCATTCATTAAGCCACTAATCTATGAGGAAAGCAATCTACTGCCATAAACCAATTCTCGTTTTAGCAAATAGGAATAAAAATATACTCTTTTGAAAATAAATAAATCAATCTTGTCCACTAAAAAGTAATAATAATAAATAAAAATAATATACACTTAACATTCTTACTCCAGCGTATTAAATCTATGGCTTAGCAGATGGATATCTAAATTCATAAATCTCGACCCTATTCATGTTATACAACTTAGACATGAAAAACATTATACATATATGAATTGAAGAAGACTTGTTGTACTACAGTCGAACTTCTCAAGAAGCCTAAAATATAAATTAGAATTTTAAATAAAATTTACTTTATGTAGAAGTTTATAATAGTATCCTTCATGTCACATCTGAATTAAGCCTTAGAAAAACCTTTTCTGAATTTCAAAATCAAATGTTTTAACTCGATTATTAAAGTCAATTTTGCAAATGACATTGTTTTCTTTTAGTGTTTTTACTGCATAAAAATCTATTTAACTTGAATTATCTTAAATATTCTTTATTTTAGAATAAGTTTATATTTGAGACTATCTTTCTAGGTTTTTATATTTTGTGATTTACAAATGAAGAATTATAACTTTGTGGGTTTATAGTAAAAGTTAAGGTTCTAATCTTAAAATGTTCTCATTCCAACATTTTAATTTGCTTTATTCTCATCATTTGAATTGTTGTCTTCAATTAATAACTAAACGATTCTTATTGTTTAGACTATTTAATTTTTTCAGGTGAAGCTTAGAAGATTTTTAAATCGCTCCTCATAACTAAATTTAATTTCTATTCTCTCTACTACATGATATAAGTCCTGATTTATTTCTTACAAATTTCTTTCTTCTAACACTCTGTTTTAATGTCTTAAACTTATTTCTCCTAACTTCTCTTTTACTTTATAGTTTAGAAATAATAATAAGTCACTTTTCTGATCACTTTACTTACTAAAAGCTTTTATTTTTTACTTATAGGAAATTTTAAAGCTGGACCGGTACCTCTACTTTGCAATGAAGACACACTTTTATATTTACCTTCTTCAGGGGACTTTTAAGGTTTTCTCCCTTTTCGGCAGATTTTCTTCCTTTCTTAGATTAACCCAAGTCTTCAGACAGTTTATGCTGAGTATTTCATTGTGAATTAAATGTTTATTTGAAACTTTAAGAATCTCTCTCTACTTATCTATCAAAACAATATTAACTCTGCTGATACTATAAATAAATTTTACTAAGGTAAAAATTGCTTATAATTCTGCTTTTCTGTTGATATATTGGCTGTCTCCTATTTGGTCCGATATTAGTATTTGCTTATTTCTATGTGACTTCTGCCATGCTCAGTAAAAGATTTTTCTAAATGCTTCTATTATGGTCTTTTCATTCTTATATTATTGCTAGGTCTGTCTGGAATGAATTCTTGTCTTACTTGAAGCACACTTCCGAATTTTATTGAGATTATTTCAAATTTGTGAAATTCTAAACCCCCTCTCATTAATATTTTATTAACCTTCTTTCTTTTGAGATTTCTTATTACTTAATTTTTCTTCCCTCTTTTTATTGGTTTTTTAAACTCCTTTTATTAATTTAATGTCAAACTTTTAGGAGAAAGTTTCTTGTCTAGATACTTTCAAGTTCTCTTTTTATCAGTGAATGAATCATTTGAACCTGATGAGTCCAAACAACCTCTCTTACCTTTTCTTTCTGAGACATTACCTCCTATCGGTAAAGTACAGCTGTTTGACTTAAAGTATTAAGAGCAAAAATTTGAGTTATAGTAAACACCAGGCGAGTAATTTATTGCATCTTTTCTTCTCTCTAACTATTATATACTGTTATTTTCTTATACTTATATCCTTAGAGCTCGAACTATGTTAAAGGCGGTATCATAATTGTTGCAATTCATCGTGACAATCTTACAAACAGAATTGCCGTGAATATCATCCATCGAGGAAATTATAACTTGTTTTTCGTTCTTTCCAGAACTCATATCAAGGCTTTTCATCATATTAGTTTTACAGTATCTGCCTTGAATATGTAGCTCTTTCAGACTTTTTGAGAGGAAGGCTAATTGAAGTTTTGCTTCGGTTTGTGATGCCCTAATTCTTATTAATATAGTCATAGCTTCTTTTTTATTACATAGTTAAAATCCTTTTTTTTGCAATATTTTATAATCAATTTAAATTAACTTAAAGTTACTTCATGCTATTAAATCACTTGTTGCTATTAATGACCAGTAATTACACTTTTCTGATTCTATAATGGTTCTCTTGAAGCAACAGATCTTAGGCTTAAATATTTACTAAGTCTTGTCTAATATTACTAGTCACTTATTTCAACCCTGTATGACGATCTTTTGAGATTCTTTGCAGTTTGCATACCATTCATGCAAATTTCAGAGATTTTTTATATTTTTGGTATTTCCTTTATATCTTTTCAATGAATTGTAAAGATTCTTGATCTCTCTTATGTGATACTTCACTAATTCATGTTTCAACTATCCAGATATGATGCTTGGGCTATTGTATCTATTCATTAGAGCCTCATGTATTTATTTTTAATTAAGGCAATTCAATGGAGTATTGAGTTTGTTCAAGAACCCAAGTAAATTAGTTATTTTTAGCTCAGTTTCTTTCCCAATATAAGACTTTGCTCTAAGATTCTTTATATAAAAACCGAAGCTTATTTAAGTAGGTTTTGAGCTGATTGAATTTTCGATTTTTATTTAGTAACTATATCTATCTTTTCAATAAATTAATCAGAAAATATTATTATAAAAAGTTATGCTTACTCTACTATTAATTTAAATCACGATATTTTTACTTATTCATTTAAACGGGCAATTTAAATTTAGCCAGTTAATTACTTTTTTTTAGTTAACCAATTAAACAATGATTAAATCGTACTAAAATAATTCAAGATTATTCTAAAATCAAAAAAATTAATTAAAATTTTAAAGTTATCTCTATGAAATTAGTAGTAGAAGTGAATCACTTAGGTAAAATAGAGAAATAATAAATTCAGAGATCAAAATTCTAGAGATATTAAATATTAATCAGTATTATATATAATTTGTGGTATAATTCTTTTTTGCTGTGTAGTATGATTATGTATTCATGAAATTTTTTAAATAAAGTGAATTGTTTTAAATAATATAATTATATAAATAATAATTGAAAAATTTCTGATCAGAAACCTCTGTGTCGTTCATTAATAATGTAAGCTACAATAAATATATTTAACATTTAATTTTTATAGGAGTTGAACCTGGTAAGACCAGTAGAGGGATTCATCAGAAGTTCAGTTGTAGTAGAAGACCAAGATGATAGAGATTTCACTAATGAAGATAGAACAAAATATGAAGGACAATACAGAGATGACAGGAAAAATTTTAAGATTTATCTATATTATTTGTATTATTCATATTTGATTTATTATAAATTAATTTTGTAATTCACTTTATTTTATTTAAAAAACATCATGATTAGCTACTTAGGAATATATTTATTACTAAGCTGGAGGAACGGTATCAGACGTGTAATTGATAGAGTCTTCTGCGCTGAACAGTCCTTCGGTGATTATTCTTGATTTTTTTTCTTTTAATCTTGCTTGGTTGAGATATCATCAGCTTCGATTGTATAGGTAACTTCACCTAGAATGAGAATCTTTGGATCTTTAATGAGCGCTCTTGCAATAGCGATTCTTTGCTTCTAATCTCCTGATAAAATAGATCCCTTAAGTCCACAACTCTTATCAAATCTTTCATGTAACTTGAAGTCTCACATGGAGGTGTAAGTACAATGGCTCTTCAGGGCCAGTAGTTGTTCCCGCAGAAGGAATAGTACTGATAACTTCTGGGGAGCATTGTCCCTGGCACTCTTGGAACTCCTCATCTGTAGATGCTCCTGTTTTTCATTCAATGCCAAGTGCAGACATATTTCCTCCACACTTATTTATAATTCTTCTATGAGATTATTGTTAATAAATTTAATTTTTAATATGTCAAATATAAATATCAATTCTATAATAATCGAAAATTTACTTTCATTATTAAAATTGAATTTTAATCCATGAAAACTTTTTTAAAATTTACAAGATTTGAACTATAAATTTGAGAATGATGAGCTAGTTTTGAGACAAGGAGCCTAGTATAATAATTAAAAGGAAGATCTCAGCAAATCTGGTCCCCTCCCCTTAACCAAAATTTAGATTCTAACTAAGTACAGATACATTAAGAGCAACAAAAGCAGATATTGGACTGATATAATCTTCTGAATTAATTCATGGATAATCGTATTGATAGAACTTAATATATAGATTAAATATTTTATTGTTCCATAATGACATTGAAAAATTCAAACTTTAATTAAGTAATAATAAAAAATATTTAGATATATCTTAAAAATTAGTGAAAGAAAGTTCTTTTGTTATTTGTGTAAAAGAGAGTTCAGCAAGATGGTTATTTCAAATTAAATTCTAACTTGCGATTAGTTTCATTAAGAATTCTGTGAGATTATTGAGAAAATGAGATCAATGCTCACGATTCAAGGAAATTAAATACAATATCAATCATTGTTTTATTAAAATAAGTATTAATGCAATTATTCAGGTTTTGAGTCAAAACATTTATTAGAAAGTTAATATTGATAAAATACAAAAAAAGATTGGAGTTATTTTTTTAGTAATGAAACCATTTAGATTTTTATTATAGCTTATTAAATTATATCTAAACAATAGAAATAAGTTTAAAGTGCCTTTTATAGTTATTTAAAAAATGCAGCATATTATATAAAATTTTATGTGAATTCTTACATTTTTATTATTTTCATGTTTTCTAAGCTTTTTTTATTCTGCTTAGAGCCCTTACATTTAAATTAATTTATGTTTTAATTTTTATATTTCATAATAAGTATTAGTCTGCGGGAATAGGAAACGTTTTATATCGCAGTTTGAAACTACTTTAATTTTGTATAATTTAAAAACTCATTAAATTTTCATACATACTGAATAAGAATGTAAAAGGTTAACATTTATATTGTTGCGAAAAAAAGATTTACTTGCTTTAAATAAGCATGATTTTAAGAATTTTATCTCTATAGCATTTTAATAACTTGCCTTAAAATCATAAACCTACCTTAAATTTAATTTAGTATTATTGTAATTACTCTATTATTTTAATTAATTTATAACAACATTTTATAATGAAAAATTCATGATCAAAAATATTATTTATTCAAAGAAGTAAAATTACAATAAGATTTAAATTTCAATCTCTCATTATGTAATCTATTTTTAAAATTGAATAATTAAAGTTAATAACTATTTCATTCAATATTTTCAAGTTAATTTTCTAATTACAAGGAATATAGAGATCATACAAGAGCAATTAATTATTGGATTTATAAATTAATAGTGCAGCTTCTATTTAGGATTAGAAAGTAGATGAAGAAATACGAAAAGCGAATGAAAAGTATTGAATTGTGCTTGAAAGATAGGCAGAATCAATTGCTCACATCAGACAAAAATTCACAACAGATCAACTCAAATCTCTATGGTGAACCTGAGACAACAGTTAAACAGAGAAGAAGAGAATAATAAATGAAGAAAGAGGAAGAGAAGAAGCAGAGTTTCATTTTGCTGTAGTAGAGGAGGTCACAGCAATAACCACAGTAGTAGCAGAGCCAAGAAGCTGGAATAGGAGAATAATTCCTAGTAGAGATAGAATCTTTTTTGAGGTGTAGCAGAATCTAAATTTGCTGATGACTTCTTTGCTGGATCCGCATTCTTTATGGGATTTAGAACTGGTCCAAGTTTCGGCATACCTTATAGTTAACAATTCAGAGATCCAATCTGGACCTTCAATTGTTAAATATAATTAGAGTTCAATAGTCTTATATTTATTATCGAATGATGAATATAGATCAGTTTTTACATTATATCGTCAGACCATTTAGCTTCGAGTAGATATTTGATGTCGACTAATTAACTGGCTTTAACTCTTCTTTCATTTTCCAACCAAATGTCTTTGCAATAAACTTCTCTCAATACTTTCGTTCTCTAGGTAGCATGAACTATATCCTCTAAAGAGTTATCCATTTGAAAAATCAACAGTAGTAAGAGCATAAGAAGCCAACCAAGAAAGTAGCTATCGAGAAGATTCCAGCTGTGAATATCTGAGTAAGCACTGCAAGAAAAAGAAGGAAGTGAAGAAATGGAGACACCAATATGCATTGTTTGTCAGGATATTGCCAATGTGCGAGAATAATATGATAAAACTTGGTGGTCAAGTCTTTTACCCTGATTGCTTTCTTCCTTGGTTGAAATATCATAATTCTTGCCCTGTTTGTATTTAACTACCAAACAATGCCTAGTGATAGGACTTGCCGTGAAACATGGTATTTCTCAATATATGTTTATATTTTAAATATAATTTTGGAATATAAAATATCATGAATAATTATAATTATACTAGAATTGGTTTGTTTAACTTTTATATAAAACAATAGGATCACTAATTAAATTTTGAATGTAGTAAAATAAAGATGATGATCTGCCAAATAATAATCAGAATATATATAAGTTCTGCATTTATTATATTGAACACGCGTTTAGTATGAAATGCATGTTGCCTAATTTCTTCAATATTCAGATTTTCAATTGCTATTTGTTTCATTGTTTTATGATTGCACCCATTATCATTGAAATGATTGCTACTTGCAATACATGTAGTAATTGATATCCATTGTTCTTTTGAGGTTTATTTCCACTTACTTCTCATGCTCCCTTACCCGCACTACCACCCAATGCTAAATTCTTCTTTTTCATTAAATCTCACTGATCCTTAAAACTGCTGAGTATTATAAACAATTTAAATTAAAAATGAGATATAGTAAAGTCTAAAAAATACAAAATACTATTTAACTTTTGTAAGAGTTCTCGCTATATCTCATCTTTATCATAATTGGCTTTCAGCAACTGCTAGAATATCAATTCACATTTTTCATTGGGATCGCTTGAACTCACCGAGATTTGTTAATTGAAATTTTGTGAAGAGAAACTAGTTTGCTTTAATTGATAAGAAAGTAATGATATTTACTTAAATAATTTACTAATTATAAGCTGTATTATTATTCAGCAAAAGTTTTAATGTTTGGTAATTGAAAAATCGATTTTAATTTTATATGAAATTATCAACTATTTAATCTAACGCTTTTCAATATTTTTATATAAAACTTATGTTTATTATGTATATTTATATATAAAAACAATTTAGATTGGGTTTCAAAATTAATCTACAGTAGTGAACTGTTTCTTTATCTGTGTTTCTATGCCGGAAGCAGCTGCTGCTTGTGAGAAATCTTAATTTTGACAGACAAACCTCTGTTCTGTTGAATCTTTACATTCATTTTATTTGAAACTACTTAATCTTTTTTGAAGATTTTAAGTAAATTTTCTATCTCATCTCCTTATTTTAAAATGATTTAATCATAGAATATAGTCTCTTTCTACTTATAAAATATTTTTAAATTTTCAAATATAGGTATATTGAGAAAAAAATATACTACCAATAATATTTTTTAAAAAAACTGTTAAGTTGACATTTATTCTACAGTTTGAGCAAGCTATACCCAAAATTAATCATTCATTGTGATCAATGGTTTCTATAATAAAATCTTTAATAATATTATATAAAAGAAATATAAAGTAGTATGAGGGTTGCTCTTATTATTATTGTAGGAATACAATTGAAATTGGTAAATTATTTATAATTAAATTAATAATTAATTAAAATCTTGGCAGTTAAAGTTGTCCAATTTAAATTCTCTATCGAATGAGCCCAAGTTAATTTAAATTGGACAACTTTAACTGCCAAGATTTTAATTAATTATTAATTTAATTATAAGTAATTTACCAATTTCAATTGTATTCCTACAATATAAGTCGCTCTATCTGAGAGTAGATAATCGCTTTTATAGTTTATTGTATATAAAATCAGAAAACTGCTTACTTCTGCCTTATTTATTTGGCACAGAATCTTGACTGCCATCGATAAACCAGGTGCAATTACTCCCTATTTAGGTCGAACGATACTGTTATAAGGTTCTGTGGTTTTGGCCTTGAACATTATAAAACCTTCAATTTATTCTTAATTTCAATGTGACTAGTGAATTTTTCCTCTTCCTTGTTTTCCTTGAAGATCACTGCGTTGGGTTGGTTTAGACTCACAAATTTCCTCAAATCCTTTGCTTCCATTATTGCTTTTAATTATTTTAATTACAATTTAGAGCGTTAATATTGTCAACAATAATATTCAGGCAAATTAATTCAATAATTTAAAATTAGATTTTTAAAAGATATCCTTAAAAACATATATAATATAGTTTAAATTATATTTAAATTATAAATAATTTGATTGTTATCATTTATGTTATAATATTTGCAATAGATATAAAAGTTAAAATATAATCATAAATTCCCTGCTAATATTTTTTATAAATTTAGAAATAAAAAAATCACAATAATTATTTTAATATTCCATCAAAACAAATTAAAAACCCCCCATTATTAAATTAATAGTAGTTGTTATAAATTATTACAATTATAAAAATTAATTTTTAAAGAATAGTCAATTAAAAATAATTATATCGCTTTAGGATCAAATTGGTCAGATTCACGAGTTTCGCTGCAATATTTATTGGAGAAAGGAAATCAAGGCTTTCTACAAAAATGATAAGGGCTTTATTTATTTCAAGTGTCTATTGGTGGAACTCAGAAACCATGACATCATAATGATATTAATATTGCATTATATATTATCAATATCTAAAAAATAAAATAAATTAATTTATTGATTCTTATTCAATAAATTAATATTTGATGAATTTAAAGTGGACGATCTGAAAATTAAAGTAGAAGATTAAATCAATAAACTTGGAAATTTAATAGAAAAAATTTTGTCTATAAAGAAGAATCTTATTATTTAATATGTTTATAAGTATCTTATTTAAATTAAAGAACTATGATAAGAAATTTCATGATCTGCATGCATAGTTTAAGGAGATGGAGTCACTGTTCTTAGATGGATATTTTAAACAGTAAACTTTGGGTGATATGAAAAATAGCAAGCAAAAGGACATTATAAGCAAGATCACATATATTCTAGATAATTTTATTAAGTTTATATAAAGAAAATATATCAGAATAAATAGTCCTTAAGGGTGGTGCTTATAGTATTGTTTCGTTAATAATTTTAATTAAATTTGGATAACAAAGATGTTCGCTTTTTGAAATGAAATTCATCAGAAAGTAAATTCTTTACCTTCGAATCTTTCGAGAGTTAGCTTGAGTAAAATGGAAAATACTTGGTTAAAGTAGAGAAAGAATTGATCAAATTAACTTGCAGAATAGCATATTATTCAAACGTTAATATAGTATCAAATTAATTCTTTGAACATTTTATTATTCTCTTACTACTACTTATTATTTGCAAGAGTAGAGAAGTTCAGAGAATTGTTTCAGAATACATATAAACTTAAGGTAAGTTACACATCAAGCAAATTCTTACACTATTTAGAGTGGGGGGTACAAAGGACATCACTTCTACGATGTCGATAAGCAAATCACTCATAAAATCAATTTGAGGAATAACTTTAATATTCCCAAATTTTGAAGAACAGCAGCAATAGATGAGGTCAGAGTCTTTTGTATTGGTGGGATAAATCAGGATAATCTAGATATTAGACTTAAAATTTAAATAAAAAAATCTTTTGAAATTTAATAAATAAGCTTATATTTACTTGACTATAATGTTTTTGTTGAATGTTTGTCTTATTGGATGATGGAGTATATTGATTCTAAGTAGATGCTAATATATATATATATAGATCTTCTCTACTAATCTGCAGATCATACTTCACTGCTCTCTACTCTGAACGTGGCTTAATTTTTGTTATGAATGGCAATGGCGCAAAGTCTTTTTAAACTATCTGCGAGAAGAACGACATCTCAAAACTGCATGCATAAACATTTATATGTCTTTAATATATCTAGAACAATTTTTTGTCGGAATATTACACTTGAATAATGCCCGTGATTCAGCAGCAAATTGCATCTTTAACAAAAAGTAAATTTACGTGATTTCAAGCAGGCTAGTACGTTAAGAAGGAAACTATCGACACCATTGAATTGTAAAATATACACTTAAACCTGTAGACATTGGTTAATCTTCATGCTAAAAGAACCTGGACTGCCTGTGATCTTGCAATCATATAAATATTATTGCTAAAGTATAATTGATTTGGGGAAATTCAAAAATAAAAATATATCTGTATGAGTATTAATAATTAACTGCCACTAATTTGATCAGCTTTTAATTCTAATTTGATTAGTACACTTTTAATTTTAACTTTTATTAGATTAAATAATAATAATAATAATAATAATAATTAACTCGCATCGAGGGTTCAAGGACCCCATGAGCATAATCATTAAAAGGGGAAGACCCCACCAAACTAATTTCATTAGTAAGCCAACAGTATAGAGCCTGTTGCATATCAACATTCAAAGACCAAAAGCTATAGCATAGCCATTCAACCAATCATGTCATTCACCTTGAATCTTCTTTTTCGACAGTGTCGGAATCTGTCTTGTGAACAGAAACGGACCAGATTCTGATGTGAACATCAGAATCTGATACTGATCTGGAAGTCGCCAACCAATAGTTAAATTAGAACCACGTTCACTCCAGGAAGACCTCGAGAGTCTTTGAAGCTAGTTATGGAGTCGTTTAACGAATATTCGGACCTAGAATCAGCGAACCTTGAGTGCCGAAATATCTAACCGAGGTTAGAACTTTTCGTCACTCGTTCCAACTAATTAAATTCTAATTTAATATTTTAGATTAAATAATTATAACCAAGATTGTACAGTTGTACGAATTGTACAGTTTAAAATTTAAGTTTTTTTAATATTAAGGCGTACCTATATTTGTACAGTTGTACGATTGTACAGTTTTAGTTTTAATTAGTTTTTTTAATCAAATCGTACAAAAGTGAGATATATAAAAACTTTAACTGTATAATAAATAAATGAGTCTAATACTTAAAATGGCTGCAGTGGTTTTTACTATAGTTAAACTAAACACAAATGCATCACTGTCAAAAAAAAACACGAAACCCCAAAACCCCAAAACCCCTCAGCTTTACTGTATGTGTTCTTGTCTGAGACCATCTTTTCGCTGCCCTGTCTCGCCATAGCGCTATTAACGTAACCTTTTCCTTGCACCGCATGCTCTCCTTAGCATATGCCGTCCTGGTGTGCAGAGTGTGTGCTGCAACGGTACGAAAACCAAAACTGTCGGAATTTGCTACATACAGAGAGTAGAGGATGTTGGATAGACTCATCGAGTCACGGAAGATATACAAGCTCAGCCGGGTGGACGGCACACCAGGACGGCATATGCTAAGGAGAGCATGCGGTGCAAGGAAAAGGTTACGTTAATAGCGCTATGGCGAGACAGGGCAGCGAAAAGATGGTCTCAGACAAGAACACATACAGTAAAGCTGAGGGGTTTTGGGGTTTTGGGGTTTCGTGTTTTTTTTTGACAGTGATGCATTTGTGTTTAGTTTAAGTATAGCTCAAACCACTGCAGCCATTTTAAGTATTAGACTCATTTATTTATTATACAGTTAAAGTTTTTATATATCTCACTTTTGTACGATTTGATTAAAAAAACTAATTAAAACTAAAACTGTACAATCGTACAACTGTACAAATATAGGTACGCCTTAATATTAAAAAAAATAAAAATTTTAAAACTGTACAATCGTACAACTGTACAATCTTGGTTATAATTATTTAATCTAATAAAAGTTTAAAATTAAAAGTGTACTAATCAAATTAGAATTAAAAGCTGATCAAATTAGTGGCAGGTAATTATTAATACTCATACAGTTATATTTTTATTTTTGAATTTCCCCAAATCAATTATACTTTAGCAATAGCATGGTTTAAATCCTAGGATGTTCAACTATTCTTACATAAACTCAGTTTCTATATTTCATCTAGATTTATATCAATATTTGATAATATCATAACGATAACGCTGTCAAAGAGTAGATAATAATATAAATTAACTAATGAAATGACTTAATTGTCCTATTATTAATTTATAAATGGTTAAATTAAATGGCGCTATAAGCACAATAATAATTCGCCATCAAGTCTTAGGAAATTAATGAATTTAATCAAAAAAATAATATATTAAAAAGTATTCTGATAGATTAGACGTAGGTGGAGAAGGAGCTCTCGCTTAAAATGAAAGTTACAAATAAATATATCTTTAATTTTATCTTTTTAGTGGTTCTACCTGGTAAGACCACAGGTGCCACTGGACAGGAGCTTCGCAAGTTGACATAGAGAGGGGATCAAAGACTCAATTCTTTTGATGACGATGAGAAAGACAAGATGTTTTTTTGGAAATTTACATTTTTGACTATTAATATAAATAATTGTAAATCATTTATTTAATTGTTAATTCATTAAATTTTTCATTACAAAAATTATGATTTGTATAAGATTTTGCCAAAAGATACATAAGATGGCGGCCTATGAATATTTTAATTGTTAAAAAGTTTATTTTTCCCCATTTTTTATTAAAACCTTTTTTATATGATAAATTCAAATTAAGTTTATTAATCTATATATATATATATATATATATTTGCTATAGATTATCAAAAAAATAAACACAAATTATTTCACTTTATAATAATAGAAATCTGAATTTCTTATTTATTGCTATAATTTAAAATGATATCATAAAAATTTAACTTATACTTTAATCATGAGCTAAAATAGAAATTTAGAAAGAACAAGTGTGGGATTACTAAAAATATTTTTTATAAATTTGTTATATTAATGAGTTTCTTTTATTAAATATATAATCAAGCTAATTAAATAATGAATTTCTAATTTTTAATTTATTTAAGATTTATTTGACTTACTTATTAACATAAAATATAACTATATAAGTTAGTTATAAAATTAATTCTAATTAAAGAATTCATTCGCTTATTAAGTTAATTAATTTATATAGTAAAATAGACTAAAAGACTCATTAATTGATATCAACTATTTCATTTCAAGAAAATGATATTAAAAGTTATTAACACTTAATTAGAAATTTATAATTTTTTAATTATTAATATTTAGTAACAAAAGAATGTTAAATTTTACTTAAATTTTCTTATTTTTAATAATTTATTAATCATTATCCTGATTTCAACTTTAATTTGAAGTTTAAATGTTATTAAAACAATCTCATTTGTTAAATATATATTGGTGCTTTTTAATTTTCTTTAGATAATAATGAAATATTAAAGAATTTAGAAAAAGAACTTAACTAGATAATGGAAATATAATTTGATCTTCTTGTTTCCAAGTCAATATGATCATACTGATATAAATGTATACTATTCTTGATTTTTAATCACAAATTGATTTTATAAAATATAATTGTTATAAGTTTGGGTAGTGCTCTTCTGAGGGGGGCAAGATTATTATCTATAATATTTTTTTCAACAATTATAATCTTACAAAATATAAAAAGCACTGAGTCTCTTTGGTTATTAAGAATCAGAAATTTAAGAATAAACTAAAATAAGTATTTATATATGACCTTTTCCTAATTTTAATGTTTTTAATTAAATTTAGATCTCTATTGAGCGTAATCAAAAACCCACACCCCTTAATGAGATTTATAAGTGCTTAGATTTGTAGGGTATAGTTGGAGTCTTATTGGGGTTAGTAGAGAAATTAGGTCAAATTGCAAAATGAGAAATAGAAATTAGCGAAATTTAGGGTCTATTTATGATGAAAAATATTTAGATTTACTGTTGAGCTTAGGTATGGTACGAGTATTAATATAGACTTAGTCAAACCAGTCCTGAATTATGCAGCTAGAGCAAAGCTACTACACAAGAGTGCCTCAACTGTCAGGTATCACTGCTTACTAGCTGTTTACCATTTTAATTCTGGCTCTTGAAAGCATCCTGCAAGAAAATAAAAGTTCTCACTAGCTCATATTGACTACCTCTGCGACTCGAGGACTTGAAGTATTGGGCACACTTTCCATTAGACTAGCGAGCTGTGATGTTTCATCGCAAGTTTCCTGACATACGTATCTCTCCATAGACTATAGCTAGTATTTATAGACGAAATGGTATTACTTTCAAGACTGTCAACAGAGAAAGAGAGTGATTGATTTTACAGTGCCATTTTATAGCAATAATTTAAACTATATATATGATTAAATGCAGAGAGCTATTGATAATAACATCAAGTTAGTACATGCAGATGAAGCTGTGTTTACGTTCAACACTTTTATTAATAAGTCATGGTACAAGAATTATGATAACATAGAAGTTTATGACTAAAATGAAGGTAGTAACCCATGCAATTTTAGCTGGAATAAGTGAAGATTCAGGATTAGAGAGTTATGTTATTCACCCTCGCTCTATTAAGCGAGAGTAGTATATAGAGTTCCTACATAAGCTCAGAGAGAAGTATAGCAACCAAGAGATCATCCTGTTTGTTGATAACCTATCAGTTCATAAGACTAAGGTGTCTAAGAAAGCTTATGAAGACCTAAACATAACTCCTGTTTATAACGTTCCTTATAGTCCTTAATTTAATGGAATAGAATTCTACTGGAGTTAAATCAAGACTCACAACAAGAAGCTGCTGCTGTATCATTTAATGCATGACTTGCCTATCGATACAGTAGACTTGATTCAAAGCAGCTGTAAGAGAGTAAGTGTAGATAAGACAACAATTTGTGCAAGAGAGGGAAGAATGAATGTTTATAAAATAAGTTTTAGATTTAAACGAATAAATATATTCAAATATTAAATTGGTCCATAAAGGGGTTTGGCTTCTCTTTCTTCTCCTCTTCTTATGGCTTGCTTGGACCCATATTTCTTCTCTTTGTGCCAGCTCCTGACATCTATGTTCATTTCTTCTGGCTTTTAAACATCTTTATAAAGTCTCTTGCTCACTTCATAAATAGTCTAAGACTTTCTCTCTCTCTGTGAACCTTCGCATGCTCTTTCATTAGGAATATACCAGTTCCAGGTTTCCCTACAAAGTTATATATCAAAGCTTACGAGAGAAGAATGGATGCTTCTTAAGCTCAGCGAGCCAGGTCTCGCTTATTAGTATGCCTTGCTTCTTTTAATCTTCAGGAGAAATAGAGTAGCGTTTTTTGTGAGCTTCTTCAATGATCTCTCTGAGATAACTCTCTCTTAAAGTACCAAGTACTCCAAAGAAGAAGCTCCTTTCTGGAAGCTTGTTAGAGAGTTGTTTCTTGGTAGGAAGATAAACTACCAACTCTTCATCTTTCATCGGATCCTCGTAGAGATTAGTGACTGAAATCTCTTGGTAGTTTGGCATATCTATCAACTTTATTTCATTTTTGAAGGCTTTCTTCTCATCGCAGAGTATAGCTTTTAAGAATGAAATTTTGGTACCTTCCATCGTTGGAAGGAATAAACCGACTATAGTACATGATTAAGTGTATGTCGCATGCTTACCATGCTGAGTGAGGTATCGATAGAGATCTTCCTTGCTTCTTAATATTGAGATCATTTCTTAAGCTTCAACTCTCTTCATTGCAGTATTTATAGATTCCATCCTTGTTCCTTCTCTTGTTATTG
>ARYC01003769.1:0-14048 GCA_000711775.1 Oxytricha trifallax
GACTGGAATAAATAATATTCTGCCTCAATAGTTTTTATATATTTAATAAATTATTAAAAGTATATATTGTTTTTATCTTCTAACATATAAATAGGCAAGAAATAATTGTAGATTATTATTTAATTATATTGTTACCTCTTATAATAAAAAATTTTTATCGCGTTTAATGTTGCTTTTCAACAATTTCCTATAAAAATACTTATTTTATTATTATTACAAATTTCAGTTGTAAAAAATATTTAGTGATGCGAACATTCCCAAGAGGCTGAGAGCTGATTGGATGAGGGATACTCCCCAAATTCAAGTATTAAACTATTGTTGATAGATTTAAGGATTGATAAAATAAACATTTAACTTTTATTATTTAATACTTTGTAATTTCTCTTAGCTTTTATCGACAATCTAATATGCCTTAATATATTTTGTATTTTTTAAAATTTGTTATTATTTGTACAATTAATTCATAAAATCATAATTTTGTGATGGAAAAAACTACAATCTTTGCTAATTTTTAATAAGACTTGTATTTTGACAAACTAGATATTTTATAATATTTTATCTAAAATAGATAAGTCTTATAAATCATAATTAACATTAAATTTATATTATTATAGTTAATTGCCACACTTTTATATTCATAAAGCAATATTAATATTTTAACTAAATTTAATTGAAATAAATATTTAAAATAATTAAGATTTAAATTCGAAGGTACAAAAGTGTTAATTATTAATTATTTTTTCTATCAAATTTGTATCTATTATATTTAAACTTTATAGAATAGTGTATAATATATTAAATATTACTTAGAATTATATATGGAAATTAGAGGATTATAATTTTATTCAATAATAAATAACTCTACATTTTATTATTAAGAATTATATAATTAAAATCTTTTAAAACATTGAGATGAAATGCTTAATAAATATCGTAAAAAAAATTAATTTTGTAAGTTATTTTAAAATGTATAGTAAAACATGAAGAATAAACATTACGAATAGGAAGGTTATGAATATAAATATATAAAATTATTAAATATTTTGGGTAATGGGGGCCGCTTAAAATTTTTTTCTATAATTTTTTCATAGTTATAAAAATAATTAAAACATAAGAAGTAGCATGTTACTACTCATTAAAAAGCTGTCTAAAGATTTTTCCAAGGTGTCTATAACAGCACAAATCATAATAACTTTTTGCAATTACATCATAAAATATAATAAATCCTTGATTAAAAAGTATATTTTTTTTTTATATTTAATTTATTTTATTTGTTATTTCAATAATCTATATTCTAATAACATGTTTTGTTATAATAATTGTTTCGAATTCAATAATTTTGCCTTATAGATATATATGATATCACAAAAATACCGCTGGTAGATTAACTTAGCAGTTAATTATGTTTTTAGAATATAGATTAGTGAAATAACAAATAAAATAAATATTAAATATAAGAAAAAAATATACTTTTTAATCAAGGATTTATTATATTTTATTATGTAATTGCAAAAAGTTATTATGATTTGTGCTGTTATAGACACCTTGGAAAAATTTTAAGACAGCTTTTTAATGAGTAGTAACATGCTACTTCTTATGTTTTAATGATTTTTATAACTATGAAAAAATTATAGAAAAAAATTTTAAGCGCCCCCCTAAGGGCTATTACCCAATATTTTGATAATATAATATCATGTGCACAATATTATCACATAATTTTACACTTTAATAAATATAGAATATGGATAGACAAATCATTAATTAATTTTTATGATGCATTACAGTAATGAGTTGCAGAAATAATTTAATATAAGGGCTATTCATATCTAATCATATTTTTGAATCTGATACAATTATTATTAAAACTTACATTAACACATTAGTGAATAGAAAATATGATGATATTAAAATAATCAATCAAAATAGTTAAATCTGAAATAAAATAATCCTTAAATATCTAGAGATATAAATATAAACACACTCAAATCATTTTAATAATTTATTTTTAGAAATTTATTTAATTATTTAATTATATTATATACTTTAGGACCAAGAAGTAAAAGTTATTTATTTTTGCTACTTGATCCCAATATTAATATTAACAAACTAAATTAAAACTAGTAAATAAATTATTTAAGAATCCATCACAAAAATGTAATTACTTTTATAAAATTATTAAATGTAATTTATAACAGTTAAAATAAATAAATTAATATATAAAAATGTTTATTATGAGTAACATAATTTAAAAACTCTAAATATCTTATGTATAATATTGTAATTTATAATTTAATTAAAAGCATGAATAAATCACATATAATAATTTTAGAGAACAAATTTCATTTATATCATACATTTTGAATTAATTTAATTATCAAATTTATGCAAATATATTATTATAAAGACTAGGACCAAGTAGTAAAAATAAATAACTTTTTCTACTTGGTCCCAAAGAATATAAATAAATATAACAAATCAAACAAATTTCAAATTAATAATTATAAAAAATTCATTATCTTCAATTATTTATATCTCACAGTATTTTAAGAATTTAACTATTCACAATTTTTATACTATTTTGACTGAATATAAAATTAATATTGGAAGATGTTTAAATAAATATTTGGAATGCTATTCTTTAAAATAAAAATTCTTAATTTGTAAAATAAGATTACTTTATTTAATATTCGAATTTTATAGATTATAAAGTTTTCACTTTGTACATACTAATCCTCGAAATAATAAGAGTTATAGCTCTATTTATTACTATTTTTTTTAATTACAAAATTAAATAAAAAATTATTAATTTATTATATGTAAAAGCTTATTTTAAGATTTTATATTCTAAATAATACTAATAATTAACGAATCAATTAAAATAGATATTTTTTATGGTGATTTATGAAGCATTTTGCGAATAAACTGCCTTTTTTTAATATAATCCAAGCTAATAATATATAACTGTAAGTTTACTATTAAAATATTTAAACCCAAAAATAATAGTTGTAGATTGTAATTACCTATTTATTAAAACCAAAGATATATTAACATAAATATACTACTCGATTTTAATATTATTTAAGCAGACAAGAAAAACTATATACTAACATCATCCTTGCATAATATTACTATATATGCACATTATATCATAATATTATTATATTTTCCATGTTAATAAAAAGATAAACAACCATAGTGGCAGATAATCGGTTGAATTTTTGACGCAATTATTGTTATTAATTTATATATTAAATATAATTATAAAATTATTAACTTATTTAAAGAATTTAGTTACTTCTAATAATAAATATTTGTGTTTCATTATAGTCACAGTTTCAATTAATTATATTGCTAAAATATTAAAGTTTTATTTATATTCATTAAATTTTATTGTTCATTATTTTATAATTGACTTATTAATAAATATTTTTTAAATACAAATATATAGATCTTGATTATTTATTAGTTTCTTGTATAAAATACTTATGTTTCTATTCATTTATACTCAATAGAATCTGCTAAAATACTTATTATTTGATATTTCCAAATATAAAATATTAAATTTGATTGGAAAAATTTGTGAAGGTTAAAAATTGATATAACCCTTTGGAATGATTTTTATGTCAAAATCTCAGAGGTATAAAACATTTTATATATTAATTAGTTTATTTTCATAATTTATACTAGAGGACTCTGCATCTAAGTTAAGATATATAGCATTTATCAAATATCAAAGAATTAAGGATTGGTTGTATAAATTAATTAATTGATTAAAATATAAATAATGAAGTACTAAAAGTATTTTTCTGAAGACAATATTAAGCTTATAAGACTTTTGAGATTTGGACAAAATTAGTATGGCATTGATTCGAAGTTGTTTATGAAAATTAAAGAGATAAGGAAAGTAACACGATTTAAAGAAAGCTTAATCAACAGAATAATAAAACTAATGAAAACCTCAAATGACAATGAAAAGTAACAATAAAAAGAAGAATCTAAAGTCGATCATTTTGATTTGGAATACTTGGTCTCAAGAACTACTTTATAAGCTTAAAAGCATTTATCGTTATAAAAGCGAGCTTTGCTATTTCTTAGGAATTTTCAGGAAAAGAAAGTAACTAAATAACAGCTTTACAGAATATATAAGCCTAATGGAATAAGTTTCAAAAACACAAGGTCAGACTATTTCATAAATGAAAAAAAGAAGTAAAACATTTTAAAAATATTTAGTAATAGACATACCCTTAATTAATAAAAATGTCAGAAAAGGAAGAAAACATCGATTATCTTGATGAAATATTTTTAAAGCTCATAGTGTAAGAATAAAATCTTGGTAAAGAAAATATGAAAACCAAGTACTAAATAAAGAGGGACTTTGTGTTGATACGTTAGCAGCTGCTGTCATTATAAGTGGAAAGTTTGGACTAGAGCAGTTTATTATAAAGTGGATGTCAATTAAGCTCCCAGATCTTTAAATTCTGATTGATAAACTTTGAGATAGGTATGAGGGAAAGTAATTAAAAATATTCTTAGACAATTTAAGAGCTCACCATTCGAAGTTATTACAAGAGCAAGATTAAAAATATGGATGGAGGTTAGTTTTTAATAGCCCTTACTCATCTAAGTATAATTGCATAGAAATGGTTTTTTCAAGAGTAAAGAAACACTATACATAAACTTTATGTCAACATGATTTTAAGGTGAATAATAAAACAAACTATTTCTTTGTGGAGAAATCTATAACATAAATTCAAACAAAAGATTGCAAAAATAGTGAAAGAAGGTGCTTAGATATGATGCGTGCTTTATTACATATGACATAAATAATTAATTGAATTAAACTTTATGTTATTAAAATTAATTATGTCACATATTAAATTGCATTCTTTTGCCTGGTGGGCTTTTCATAATCTGCGAGTCATTGTTCATGTGCATAAAATTTTAATTATGTTGCTGGATTTACATAGGCCTCTCTAATTCTGAAACAATCTCAAATCTTTTCCGTTTTTTGTTCTATTTTCTCCCTTTAGAACTGATCTTTAGCATCGATAAAGCTTTCCCCTTCTTTTCTAAAATTAAATATACATAAATTTATGCATCTGTAACTTACTAGAGTATCTGGAAATTAATTGGATTTCCTTAAGCAGTTCTTCATTTATTTGTATTGTTTCTTTCTATTCTTTATCAGCTTAGCCTTTGTATCTAAGATTCTGCTGATTCTGGACAAGCTACGTGTTGAACTCATTTTTTAGTATACCTAGTATTCCAAAAAAGAAGTGCTTGTGAGGTAACTCTTTTATGTCTTCGTAAATTCCTAAGTATTTGTTTACAATTTCATCATGTTTAATTAGGTCATAAATACTTGCTACAGAAAGCTCTGGGAAATTGGGAACATTGACATAAATAATGTCTGCAAATTTTATGAGCTTTTTCTTGCAGCTCAAGACATCTTTAATGAACCACTTAGAAGTCTTTTTAAAACTAGGTATGTGATATCCCACTATAGAATTTATGCTTGAAAATTTCATGAATATTTGAAGTGGCACCACCAGTCTTGTTTGATATTCAGATGTCCATCCAGCTACTTAATGTTTATGTTCACGAATTTCCTGTTACTTTCCATAAGCCTTGTAAGTCTATTTAATATGAATTTAATTAAAAATACTTCAGACTTAAATATTTCTAGTAAAAACGAAAAGATTAAGTCTTTAAGTTTAATTCGCTTATAATATAAATGAATAAATTTGATTGGTTATACTTTACTATTTTAGATTGGGCCTTGTCTAGAGTAATTTAACGCAATATCATTTATGAACATAAAATTTCAACAAGAAAAGTTTATGTATGAGAAAAAACACATCTTTTATTGCTTTTTTACAAACAAAATAATATCATTTTATCAAAGTATATGACTTTGACTTTCTTTGAAGTTAAAAATTATCAAAGTTAAAACCCAAGAACCCCGAGATTGAAAATTGGGATGTCCCTGGGGACTCCCTAGGGACAAAACTCTATGTGTTAGGGGTATCTGGGTTTGATAATAATTTATTTAACCAGAATTTTAAAGCTTGTTTTAATTAACTTATTTAAGTCTATTTAATATAAACTTTTAATTAAGTAATTTCTTAAACTTAAATTATGGAATCTTCTTCTTTGTTATCAAGGTATTTCCAGTCTTACTCCTCTTAAGATTCAGAAGAGTCTTAAACAAAGTTTATAGGTAATATCTACATTCATAAACATGTATTGATAGGAAATAAAGTTGTAACTTGAAAGCATAAACTCTATAAAGAATACTTGGAAACATGGATCAATAGAAGAAAGAGTAGAGCAAAAACACTAAACAAAAAACCTCAAAAATTCACAAAATGTGAGATTTGAAAATAAGTGTACACTCCAGTAGAATTAAAAAGACATAAATAGTTCACTCTAGAAACTAAGGTTCATTCTCATAGCTTAAGCGATAAGGAAATATGAATGTGCGGTGTGCCAGCAACAAGAATTGAGTGTTTAACATTTTGCTTATAAAGATTCCTTGCTCGTTCATTTATTTAAGTTCACACAGCTCAGAAGATTTAACTTTGGCACAATACTCTAACAAAGTACTAAATATTTATGTACTAAATTCTTTTAGACAATCTAGTAGATTGAATGCATCAATGCAAAACACTCGTCCAGCAACTATGTAGATTTTCCCAGACAAGCTTTATAGATTTCAAATTCATAATAAGCAAATATAATGCTGAACTCAAAAAAAAAAATTCTACTTAAATCTTGAAGAAAGTGTCGTCATACTGGAATAATCAATCCAGAATTAATCTAAATAAATCAAAGAATTGAACAAAAATGACCTATTAAACCCTTTTGCTGACTTTTGTTAAATGGTAAAATGGGAACTAAAAGCAGTTTTTTGAAATTTCCTCATAAATGGGAGTACTTTCTTATGATTAAAATGAATTTAATCAGCTAGATAGAGACTTGCGTATTTATCTGAAAAAAGATTTGAATGAGGACCTAAATATAGTGACAAGACTTTTGAATGAATTCAAGTTAATGAGTCTGTTTCAAGGAAATCAAGATGATTATCTTGATTGCATTATTGGAGTATGCTTTGATGATACTAATGTTTATGTAAAAACAAGAGAGAGTGATACCAACTTATCGCTCATGATTCGGCTAGACAATATAAAATCGAAGAGGTAGCTAATAGATTCATTAGTTGAAGCTATTAAAGGGCTTCATTCACTGGGAATAATCCATAGGTACCTCACCCCACAAAACATAAAGATTAAGTCACAAGAGAATCCCTAAATTATCCTAACTAACTTTGCTCATGCCTCAATAATAGACTTCAAATATTAAATAAGTCAAATGCCTCTGACACTGTATCAACACCCTAACGATCTCAAAAATTGGAAATGTCAGACATTAGACAAGACCTTTACTCTCTTGTCATTATAGTTACTGAAATAACACTGGGAAAATCGTTTAAAACAGACTACAAGAAATACTAAGACTCAGGTAGGTTTTTCAGCTATCTTAGAAGATAGTATAAGGAAGATTAAAATTTTTTTTAATTGCTCAAAAATATAGGGGAAAACTTTGACTTTATAAGTTCAATTGATGATATTCTTTCTTAGCTGCTTAAATTTAATAAAATTGATGAATTAATTATTGTAGGAATACATTTGATTTGGGAAAATAAATAATAATTAATTAATTAAAATATCAAAATCGTGGCAGTTAACTTTGTCCTTGCCTAGACAATATGGTACTTGTTCGATAGAGAATTAAAAATCAGCTGGACTTTACTATTGGCGGTACCCCTCTATCGCATCCATGGAGTGAGATAACTTGAGTTTAATTTTTTGTTATTTTTTTAGTTGATTTTAATGTCAAAATTAAAGTCGTGCTATCTAGCTTCAGAGATGCGATAGAGGGGTACCGCCAATATTAAAGTCCAGCTGATTTTTAATTCTCTATCGAACAAGTACCATATTGTCTAGATTTCCAGAAAGTTAACTGCCAATAATTTGAAAATCAATTGATTAAATTATAAATATATTTCCCAAATCAAATGTATTCCTACAATAATTTATACAACCAACCTAAATTCTTTGATATTTGATTATTATTGCCATAAAATATACGATTCTAAGTTATTATTAACAAATAATTAAATATAATATATCAATTAAATAAATCTCTCTATTATTACAAAATTATTGCTATTAAATATTGGTAGAAATAGTATTTTAATGAATTTTAAATAATCGTATAGTCCACTATATTAATACTATTAAATTATAAATATAATTTCGTTCTTTTTTGCTATAAAACCTATTAAATTTAAAAGTATTCAGATTTTATAATAAAAATTAATTATTAAAAAGCTATATTTTAAAAAAAGTTAATGATAAATAAATCATTAAATTTAACTTTTAACTATAGACTTGATATAAATATCTAGATAGCATTAGCAAAAGAGTTTAAATATGAACTATTAAGTGATTTATTGGGAATAAATTAAATTCAAAAATTTATTAAGACACTTGAAATTATATAATTATCTAATGTTATATGGTTCGAATTCAAATATAATTCTAAGTTTTTAATATATTTAAGAAAAGAATAGCTACAATTTTTTAATTCTAAATAATATTAAATAATTTAAAAGCAAAAAAACCTCACAAATATAATATAATGAAATTATTTCTAAAATTAAATTGAAAAATAAATTATACTATTTAATTTCTATAAAAGAAGTGAAATTACAAAATATGTTAATATCCGATGAAGTTAATTTTTATAATTATTTAACGGCTCAAGTATTTATGACTGACTGGCTGACTGATTGCCAGACTGCACGCATATTCTTTTTTCAATAATCTTTAGAGAGATGCTTAAGTCACAAATAGAGAGAACAAAGAGAGCAGATAAAAATGCGTTTGAGTTATCTCTCTCTCTCTCTCGACATACACTTTCATTGAATCTATATTATACTCACGAAATAAATCTTCGATATTTCTCCCTATTTGAATATGAGCTCAAGAATGTGAAACAAATCGAATGACTTATTCATCTACTTAAAATAATTCTATAAGTTATTCATACAAGCATGATAATAGAATGATGGATATCATCTGCATTCATAAAGTCCATCATTGCAATTGCAAAAGTTTTAATGATACTTCCGTATTTAAAAATTAAATTGTATGCCTTTATCTTTAACTTTTAGAGTGAAGTAGAGGTGCTCAGGATCTCTAAGTAACTGAGTTATAAAGTTGAATTGCTTGGCATGTGATGAAAATGAAAAATTTATGAAAGAATTAAGTAAAAGCATATTCAGCAGATTATTGCCTTAAATTTCATTTTACAATAGAAGTTTGAATCTTAACTTTTAAAGAAATGACATGGCTCTCGTCGGTAAATGTGAAAATGCAAACAAGTATCTTTGAAGAGAATTTAAATTTAATTGTGCCTTGACAATTCAATTTAGCCGAAAATAAGTTCAAGCTTCGTAATTTTAGTACAAAGTTGAACCCTTAACAAATGTCATATCAAAATATACATGATTTGGTTACTTTAGAAATCCATTTTATCGAACGATAACAATATCATTGAAAATCTTCTATAAATCGTAATTTTTAAAACTCCAAACCCCATAACAAATGAGCACTTTTTATCTATAACAAAATAAGAATTGTGAGCAATCTATAAATATGATAAAAAAAACTCAGCTTATTGAAGTTCGCTTAAACAGCTATTTAAATAAGTAAAGATTTCAGCGCTAATATTTCGACAAATTGAAAGAGGCCCTTATACAAGCAATAAAGAGAATGAGTACTGATTCTTAAAAATGTCAAACAAGAAAATAAACTTATCTCGGAGAATATCTCTGACAACTTTGATACTTAGCAATGAAGAACACTAAATTAATTTGGCTTTGCTATTTATGAATGCACATTTTTTTCAATAATCTTTAGAGAGATGCTTAAGTCACAAATAGAAAGAACAAAGAGAGCAGATAAAAATCGCGTTTGAGTTATCTCTCTCTCTCTCTCGACATACACTTTCATTGAATCTATATTATACTCACGAAATAAATCTTCGATATTTCTCCCTATTTGAATATGAGCTCAAGAATGTGAAACAAATCGAATGACTTATTCATCTACTTAAAATAATTCTATAAGTTATTCATACAAGCATGATAATAGAATGATGGATATCATCTGCATTCATAAAGTCCATATTATTGTTATTGCAAAAGTTTTAATGATACTTCCGTATTTAAAAATTAAATTGTATGCCTTTATCTTTAACTTTTAGAGTGAAGTAGAGGTGCTGAGGATCTCTAAGTAACTGAGTTATAAAGTTGAATTGCTTGGCATGTGATGAAAATGAAATATTTATGAAAGAATTAAGTAAAAGCATATTCAGCAGATTATTGCCTTAAATTTCATTTTACAATAGAAGTTTGAATCTTAACTTTTAAAGAAATGACATGGCTCTCGTCGGTAAATGTGAAAATGCAAACAAGTATCTTTGAAGAGAATTTAAATTTAATTGTGCCTTGACAATTCAATTTAGCCGAAAATAAGTTCAAGCTTCGTAATTTTAGTACAAAGTTGAACCCTTAACAAATGTCATATCAAAATATACATGATTTGCTTACTTTAGAAATCCATTTTATCGAACGATAACAATATCATTGAAATCTTCTATAAATCATAAATTTTTCAAAACTCCAAACCTCATAACAAATGTGCACTTTTTATCTTTGACGAAATAAGAATTGTGAGCAATCTATAAATATGACATATAGAGCTCAGCTTATTGGAGTTCGCTTAAACAGCTATTTAAATAAGTAAAGATTTCAGTTCTAATCTTTCGACAAATTGAAAGAGGCGGCCCTTATACAAGCAATAAAGAGAATTAGTTCTGATTCTTGAAAATGTGAAACAAGAAAATAAACTTCTCTCGTGTGGGAATATCTCTGACAACTTTGTTACTTAGCAATGAAGAACACTTAATTAATTTGGCTTTGCTATTTATGAATGCACATTCTTTTTTCAATAATCTTTAGAGAGATGCTTAAGTCACAAATAGAAAGAACAAAGAGAGCAGATAAAAATCGCGTTTGAGTTATCTCTCTCTCTCTCTCGACATACACTTTCATTGAATCTATATTATACTCACGAAATAAATCTTCGATATTTCTCCCTATTTGAATATGAGCTCAAGAATGTGAAACAAATCGAATGACTTATTCATCTACTTAAAATAATTCTATAAGTTATTCATACAAGCATGATAATAGAATGATGGATATCATCTGCATTCATAAAGTCCATCATTGCAATTGCAAAAGTTTTAATGATACTTCCGTATTTAAAAATTAAATTGTATGCCTTTATCTTTAACTTTTAGAGTGAAGTAGAGGTGCTCAGGATCTCTAAGTAACTGAGTTATAAAGTTGAATTGCTTGGCATGTGATGAAAATGAAAAATTTATGAAAGAATTAAGTAAAAGCATATTCAGCAGATTATTGCCTTAAATTTCATTTACAATAGAAGTTTGAATCTTAACTTTTAAAGAAATACATGGCTCTCGTCGGTAAATGTGAAAATGCAAACAAGTATCTTTGAAGAGAATTTAAATTTAATTGTGCCTTGACAATTCAATTTAGCCGAAAATAAGTTCAAGCTTCGTAATTTTAGTACAAAGTTGAACCCTTAACAAATGTCATATCAAAATATACATGATTTGGTTACTTTAGAAATCCATTTTATCGAACGATAACAATATCATTGAAAATCTTCTATAAATCGTAATTTTTTCAAAACTCCAAACCTCATAACAAATGTGCACTTTTTATCTTTAACGAAATCAGAATTGTGAGCAATCTATAAATATGATAAATAGAGCTCAGCTTATTGGAGTTCGCTTAAACAGCTATTTAAATAAGTAAAGATTTCAGTTCTAATCTTTCGACAAATTGAAAGAGGCGGCCCTTATACAAGCAATAAAGAGAATTAGTTCTGATTCTTGAAAATGTGAAACAAGAAAATAAACTTCTCTCGTGTGGAATATCTCTGACAACTTTGTTACTTAGCAATGAAGAACACTTAATTAATTTGGCTTTGCTATTTATGAATGCACATTCTTTTTTCAATAATCTTTAGAGAGATGCTTAAGTCACAAATAGAAAGAACAAAGAGAGCAGATAAAAATCGTTTGAGTTATCTCTCTCTCTCTCTCGACATACACTTTCATTAAATCTATATTATACTCACGAAATAAATTTCGATATTTCTCCCTATTTGAATATGAGCTCAAGAATGTGAAACAAATCGAATGACTTATTCATCTACTTAAAATAATTCTATAAGTTATTCATACAAGCATGATAATAGAATGATGGATATCATCTGCATTCATAAAGTCCATATTATTGTTATTGCAAAAGTTTTAATGATACTTCCGTATTTAAAAATTAAATTGTATGCCTTTATCTTTAACTTTTAGAGTGAAGTAGAGGTGCTGAGGATCTCTAAGTAACTGAGTTATAAAGTTGAATTGCTTGGCATGTGATGAAAATGAAATATTTATGAAAGAATTAAGTAAAAGCATATTCAGCAGATTATTGCCTTAAATTTCATTTTACAATAGAAGTTTGAATCTTAACTTTTAAAGAAATGACATGGCTCTCGTCGGTAAATGTGAAAATGCAAACAAGTATCTTTGAAGAGAATTTAAATTTAATTGTGCCTTGACAATTCAATTTAGCCGAAAATAAGTTCAAGCTTCGTAATTTTAGTACAAAGTTGAACCCTTAACGAATGTCATATCAAAATATACATGATTTGCTTACTTTAGAAATCCATTTTATCGAACGATAACAATATCATTGAAAATCTTCTATAAATCATAAATTTTTCAAAATTCCAAACCCCATAACAAATGTGCACTTTTTATCTTTGACGAAATAAGAATTGTGAGCAATCTATAAATATGATATATAGAGCTCAGCTTATTGGAGTTCGCTAAACAGCTATTTAAATAAGTAAAGATTTCAGTTCTAATCTTTCGACAAATTGAAAGAGGCGGCCCTTATACAAGCAATAAAGAGAATTAGTTCTGATTCTTGAAAATGTGAAACAAGAAAATAAACTTCTCTCGTGTGGGAATATCTCTGACAACTTTGTTACTTAGCAATGAAGAACACTTAATTAATTTGGCTTTGCTATTTATGAATGCACATTCTTTTTTCAATAATCTTTAGAGAGATGCTTAAGTCACAAATAGAAAGAACAAAGAGAGCAGATAAAAATCGCGTTTGAGTTATCTCTCTCTCTCTCTCGACATACACTTTCATTGAATCTATATTATACTCACGAAATAAATCTTCGATATTTCTCCCTATTTGAATATGAGCTCAAGAATGTGAAACAAATCGAATGACTTATTCATCTACTTAAAATAATTCTATAAGTTATTCATACAAGCATGATAATAGAATGATGGATATCATCTGCATTCATAAAGTCCATATTATTGTTATTGCAAAAGTTTTAATGATACTTCCGTATTTAAAAATTAAATTGTATGCCTTTATCTTTAACTTTTAGAGTGAAGTAGAGGTGCTGAGGATCTCTAAGTAACTGAGTTATAAAGTTGAATTGCTTGGCATGTGATGAAAATGAAATATTTATGAAAGAATTAAGTAAAAGCATATTCAGCAGATTATTGCCTTAAATTTCATTTTGACAAATAGAAGTTTGAATCTTAACTTTTAAAGAAATGACATGGCTCTCGTCGGTAAATGTGAAAATGCAAACAAGTATCTTTGAAGAGAATTTAAATTTAATTGTGCCTTGACAATTCAATTTAGCCGAAAATAAGTTCAAGCTTCGTAATTTTAGTACAAAGTTGAACCCTTAACAAATGTCATATCAAAATATACATGATTTGGTTACTTTAGAAATCCATTTTATCGAACGATAACAATATCATTGAAAATCTTCTATAAATCGTAAATTTTT
>ARYC01003770.1:0-29315 GCA_000711775.1 Oxytricha trifallax
CTCCATTAAGCAGTACCTCTGAGTCAACTCGACATCAATTGAGAAGAAATTAATGAGCATTTTAATAAACTTTAATATTTCTCTGGTCTTCGTTATCAGAAAGATTTGCAAAAATACGCATTTAAAAGCCCATCAAAAATGACATCTACCATAAGTTATTGAAATACCTTCTAATAATTATTTAATAACGCATCAAAAAAAGTATGAGCAATAATTTCGACTTTTCAATCGATTTTATCTCCATTAAGCAGTACCTCTGAGTCAACTCGGCATCAATTGAGAAGAAATTAATGAGCATTTTAATAAACTTAAATATTTCTCTGGACTTCGTTATCAGAAAGATTTGCAAAAATACGCATTTAAAAGCCCATCAAAAATAACATCTACCATAAGTAATTAAAATGCAATCTAATAATTATTTAATAACGCATCAAAAAAAGTATGAACAATAATTTCGACTTTTCAATCGATTTTATCTCGGCCTCCATTAAGCAGTACCTCTGAGTCAACTCGACATCAATTGAGAAGAAATTAATGAGCATTTTAATAAACTTTAATATTTCTCTGGTCTTCGTTATCAGAAAGATTTGCAAAAATACGCATTTAAAAGCCCATCAAAAATGACATCTACCATAAGTACTTGAAATACAGTCTAATAATTATTTAATAACGCATCAAAAAAAGTATGAGCAATAATTTCGACTTTTCAATCGATTTTCTCTCCATTAAGCAGTACCTCTGAGTGAACTCGACATCAATTGAGAAGAAATTAATGAGCATTTTAATAAACTTTGATATTTCTCTGGACTTCGTTTACAGAAAGATTTGCAAAAATACGCATTTTTAAAAGCCCATCAAAAATAACATCTACCATAAGTAATTGAAATACAGTCTAATAATTATTTAATAACGCATCAAAAAAGGTATGAGCAATAATTTCATTTGTGACATCTTTAACACCTCTGACCTCGCACTTCTCTACAATTTCTTTCACTGCTTATTATTCTATTTTGTGATGATCTGCTTTTATTACTTTGAAGTCCCGTATATCAGCATAATTAAATATACTACTGATGCAAATAGATCGAATGTCAAATTATCAAGAAGCTTGACAATTTGTATCAAATCTGTTATTATACCAGTGCTTTTTCTTTTCACTTTAGTGAAATATGACTTATAGGCCCATTTAGAGTCTGTCTTGAAGCGATTTATGAGGTGGTACATTTTATTTGAACTATCTTTATAGACTTCAATGTGACTTAACCCCGTAATCTGATTAGTCATTACACTCTACTGTTTCCAGAGTTACGAGCTGCCCTTATTCTGCACCTTTAGGAAATACTAGTGACGGTTGTGAGACATTATACTTTTTATTCATATTGAGTATTTGGTTTTGTTATAAAGTTTACTGTGGGCTCTCAGTCAGTTGTATATCCGGTTTTGTGGTCTCTTGTATAGTGTCTCTATCGCAGTTGTCTACATATAATCAATTAAATTTAATTATATATATATATGTGCATTGAAAGTGGTCTCCTTAAGACCCTACTAGACCACTAGACCACTAGACCACTAATTATATATAATATATATATTTAAATATATGAATTTAATTAATTTAATATTAAATCTAAATATTATTAAGAATACTCCTAATTCATTTCAGTTAAGATTACTAATAAATTATAGATTAATATGAATTTAAATAATTTCATATTTTAATCTATTTTAACAGTATGAAGAGGACTTGACTCTCAAGGCATAATTAGGCAACAAATTTAATGTTGTCTAAAAGTCAGCAGCATTTTCATTTTTGGTTCAATCTAACTCTATTAGCTCTGATTTGATATTGAGAAATTGAAGTGGTTTGTCTTCATATTTCTCATAGATACCCTAAATTTAATCGGAGTCTCCCTTATCTTTTAATTGCATGCAAAATTAAGGGAAGTCTTTTGAAAAATGAAAATAAACTATATATATAGAGTGTTTTATGCAATTGGTTAATCATAAGCCTTACTCATTTTATGATAGTTTTCAATTTAGAGTATAATTCCTCTTCTCTTCAAGCCTCATTAAATGCCAGAAGTTATAGAATTGTATTTACGGATAATATTGAAGATCTCAAGAAGGAGTCTAGAGATAAGAAGAGAATTGAGCTAAAGAAGACCATCCTATACTTGATTCAGGAATGTCTGCGATTACTAAGAGATGATCAAACATAAGAAAACATACCCACTTATGAAAGCCTCACAGACAAGCTTAATGTCTCTAAGGAGGATCAGAAAGATCAGGAAGATCTCTTGTTTGCCTGGCATTTGGCTGTGACCATGGCCCAATTTTACAAGTGAAGCACTTGACTCAAGAAGTGCACAGCATTTCATAAAGAATAAACCTAAAGACTGCACTGGCCAGCCCAACCGGGTCCAAGTAGACATTGTCAATCAGAGAATATAACAATAATAATATTTTCAACTAATTATTTATTTAGACAAAATTTCTTAGCATAGACAAACTTGCTATAAATCATGAAGCTGGTAAAGTTAGCTAGTTTCCAAATTAACAATGGTTTGGTCTGATACTATGAGGTCTAGGGAAAATCTCCAAGTTTAGTCTATCCGGTGCCATCTGTTGAATAAAGTCGTAATGCTATTCTGGTTTTTCCTAGTGCTCTCCAGTTTTTGAGAAAATAACATTGTCTGTAACGTGGTACTTTAGTAAGTCTGATGTATATCCTTTTCTGCCTATCAAAAATGTCTCATTATTATGTGCAGTAAACATGCATGCCAAAGCCTTTGTGCAATTTCATGATATTGGTCAGCTATATCCACTCTCATTTCTCAACCTCGTCATAGACATTTTTTCTTAAGAATTACCTGGCAACGTTCTTTTTTGATTAGATAATCAGATGATAAGTATACCTCGCTCTAAATATAAAGATATTGGCATGTCAAGCATTTCCTGGTCAGTCATGATTTAGTATGGCACTTTCTACTCAATCTTCAAATATGGGTCCTAGAGTACAACTTCATAAAGCTTGCCTAATTATTCAGTTTCATCCTTTGCAATATGCTGCCACATTATATACTATTTGAGATCCCCTTCATAAAGTATAGGTTCTCTAAATAATACGTAGGTAAGTTTCTTGATTTTTTGTTGGATCGGTATGAGATGATAGCCTTTCATGACTTTTACCAGTACATCAGCAGGCTCCTAAATGAAATCCTGCTTTTTATAATCCTGCGTCTTTTATGCTATCGCTGGTTAATTCCTAGAAAGAGCTTCACTTAAAATAAAAAAATGGCTTTCTTTTAAAGCCAAATCTATAATTTTAAATATCTTAAACTGTTGATCTAGCCAATCGTGAGGATTCAAACAGCAGAAGGTTAGTTTATTCACATTCTTACTGCACCTTATTTAATGTATCGAGCAGTAATATGGCCTCTTTTTTACTATCCTACAGTTTTTACAAGTGCACTTTAATAATTGTTTGCTTGCTTTGTTTGTCTTATGTTCCTTTTTATGATAATTGATAATATTTATTCCAATGACTTGAGTTTATCATGCCATGAAGGGTTATAATAATATGATTTGCTAAATGTTATGGAGTTATATCACTTTTTGAATGATCTTGGGCATTTTATTTAAGTTAATTTATTTTGGATTTTTTAGTTTTCTTATTATGTTTTAAATATGCCTTTATTTTGAGTAGGCGAAAATTTAGGAAGCCATTTTTGTGGCAAAAAAATTAGGAGAATTATTTATCATAAGGGTTTAAGGGTTTGCAATACACTTTGACATGCATGGCTTTTCAAATTTTTAAATTATCTAAAAATAAATTTATTATTATTAATAAAACACCACATTAGATATATAAAAGATAAGAATTATTAGTAATTATAAAATAAAATAAAATAATTCAGCTAACAAAGCCATACAAGAGTATGAAAGTTATTTTAATCTCTTATAATTACTTATTGTAAATTAATATTTATTTGATAATTTTTAAATTAAACTAATAACATAATTAATCTTAATAGTTTCCTTAAAAATTGATAGTTTGTACTTACTATTTAATATAATTGTTAGTTTATATAATTATAACCCATAGACCTTTCTCATACCATATCCATTTTAAACCCCTTTTTATTTACATTTAAATCTATTTATAATTTTAAATTAATTATGAGGAGAAATTTCATTTATATTAGCTTAATTAAAGTTATTGTTTTAAAGTCCATTATAGAAAAACAAAACAATTATTGAAAATATATATAGTACATTAAGATATAATAAAGTTACTAAACTTAATTTTCTAGGAATAAGTTTTATGAGCTTTATTAAATAACAAATTATGTTATAGTTTAAAAATATAATTATTTATATATTTGCTGAACTTTATTGAGGTTATGAAAACCATTTAATTTGTATATATTATATTTATATGAAATTTTAAGTATAGTTAAAAAACCAAAAGCCTCCTATTTAAAATAATAAGGTTTCATATTATAAAGTAAAATTTATAATCAGACCAGTATACAATTTTTCAAAGCTTTAAACAAATTTCTATATAATATAGAGCTATGCCTAAAGAATCAAACAATGAGATTAGTCTTTAATGAGCTTTCTTTAAACATTAATAATTTTATATTTAACTCAAGCATAAAATGGAGAGACAGGAAGTGCAAGGTCACGAATCAGGGAATTCTAGACTAAGTCAGGTCAAAGAATGACTGGGTCAATTTTTTCATATTCAATTGTAAGCTTTGGTTATATTTATGTTATAGAGGGCTACTTTTTACCTAATGATGAGCATGTAACCATCCATGTAGTTCATCAAAGACTTCGTAGCAGGAAGTAAAAATCTACTAAAATCTGGGAGGGTGGTTTAGCACAACGTTCCATACTACTAGGAGCTCTCGGTAAAGAATATATTTTAGCAGGTTAAGGAAGACCAAGCCATTATGTGATTCATAAATTATTGCCCAGACTATACTGTTTTACCAGATAGAAAGTATTTCTAAGGGATACTTGGCACCCTGCAAACCAATGACATGTCCCAACTTATCAAGCATGCAAACAGGACTAGAAATATAGAAGACAGTTTAGAGGAAGAAAAGGATAAAATATAGATTAGAGAAGATGCATACAAAGAGTTGCAAAAAGAGCCTTTCTTTACAAGTAATATTAAAATATGTTATTATAGAATCTAAAGGCAAAGCACTGTCTAAACCCTGAGCTTAAAAAAAAGAGTGTATCATGAGATATCCATGCCATTCACTGATTTTAAATAAATCACGGAAAACAAAAGAGTCTTCACTAATTAGTCAAAGGACATAATAATGGCTCAACAGTCACCTGACTATAGAAGATAGAAGTCCGAACAATGAGTTCACTTAGTGATAGAACTTTAAAGATAATTTTTCTTATTTATTCATTAGCTATTCATGGTTTGGCTAAAAATAACTTTTCATCTTTAAAATATGCCTTGTTATCACTCTCCTCATCATATCCTGTTATATGCTTTTAATAGAGTTTTTTATTATTCTAATATTTTGGGTCTCCCCCATGTTAAAGTCTCGCTATCATCGCCTGCTTGTGCCTTTCTTTATTTGAGAAAACATATCTTCTTTGCAATTGAATACTGAAGAGTATGGTGCGTTAAACAAACGCTCCCACTTTTATTCTCTAATTAATCTTTAAGCTATTTAACTATGGTGGATCCTGAAGATATCCCAAAAGATGACAATGTCCATTTGCTTATTCTAAAACTGGAGATACTCGATCACTGTCTTCAATTCATGCATGTTGATAGACTTCAGCTTAGTATAATAGCCTTCAAGTCCAACCTCCATACTCACTGCCACTATCGATGAAAAAGTCTTAAGTTTGAGTCCTTTCTTTTGTAGTGTATAATTCTAGCCAACTCTTACCCATGAAAACTGAGAAATGACTAAGGGCTTAAAAATGACTTCATCAACATATTTAACTTTCTTGCTTTCAGATACTAAGCTCAGGAGCTTTTAAAAGCATTTATTCAATTTTCTATTGCTTTCTTTAGTTTAAACTTAGGTGGATCTCATTACCTTGTATTCTCTTTAAATTGGTTGTAAATATATTGAAGATAAGAAGGGGTGATGACTTAGTCAGGATATAGTCAATGAAAGAACTTTGCTCTAGTATGGAGAGAATATTCCTTCCATTTGTTTAGAGTTTTCTTCATCAACCAACAAGTGTTTTGTTTATTGAGAGATTTTCGAAGCTTAGCCTTTTTAAACTTAACCCTTTTCCATAACTCTTACCATTAAGTGCACAATCAGATCAAACAAATCTCATAGATACTCTTAACAGCTTAGCAATTTTACTTAGTGTTAGAATGAGTTTAGAATTATTTGTGGGGTGCACTGTCCCATAATGAAGCAACTTGACATACTTTGAGATAATTTCTTTATTAGCTGATGGAAGAGAGGTTTTTCATAGATTAGTGTTTGTTTCTATTATTAGTTTTAATTTATTATATATCACTTATAGTATATCATGAATGCCAAGATGGAGTGGTTCCAGGTAAATAGCAAAGTCGAGATGCACACTAGGTTGCAGGAAGTCTTCATCTGGAATCTAGGACTCCCAGAGCAATCATTGAGCACTTCACCAACTGCTTGCTTAGTGAGAAAATTATTACTCTTAGCTTTGGAAGCGGCACAAGCTGGAGATACAACTCTAGAATGACACAAATCTCCATGTTGCCAGCAGCCCAAATATAACCGGAGATGAGAGAAATTATTGTGATTAGATTTGTAAAATTCTTGCTATTTGATTAAATTATAATTTATAATTACTAATAGATTAATAAATATTAAAACTTAATATATTAATAAGTATACTTATAGATCAACGCAGGTGGAGCCTGTCCACTCACATAAAATGTAAGTTACAAAAAACATATCTTTAAATTATTATTTTTAGGGGTCCTACCTGGTAGGGCCTGAGGTGTCAACAGACTGGTGCTTCGCAAGGCGACACTGAGAGAAGACAGCAAAGAAAAAAGATGATAATGATGAAGATGAGGACGAAGATGAAACTTTTTTTTAGAGATACCCATTTTGTTTTTATATATTAAGTATTCTTATTAATTTTAATTTAACTTCTATAGTCATAAATTTTTTCAGATTATTTTGAATGAATATAAAAAACAAAATTGGTTAAATTCTGATCAACTGATAATACAGATAATTCTCTTAAATTTTACTCTTGAGGTTGAATATAATTAATTGTTTGATTTTTTTATAATTTTTTTTAAGCATCAAAATTTGAAATATAATTATTGTTTAAACAGTAAAAAAACAATATATTATTAATTGTTTTCATATTAAAACATAAAATGTTGTTTGAATAAAATGGAAAAGCTTAATCCATTTTTGTTTATATACATTTCACATCTAAAATTTAAAAGAAATAATGATACCTCATATAATTAAACTTTAGTACTATAAATATATGCCAAAATATTGCTAAAAAATAATTGAATTGTGAAATTAAATTAAAATAAGTAAACAAATTTTTTATTATCAAATTATTGGCAGTTAACTTTGTCATTCCTAGAAAATATGGTATTTGTTCAGTTGCGATTACTAAATTAGATAAGCTTTCTATTGGCGGTACTATTTTATCGCATCGTAGCAGAGAGATATATCGACTTTAATTTTGGCATCAAAATTAACTAAACAAATCACCCAAAATTAAAGTTGATTAATCTCGCTGCTACGATGTGATAAAATAGTACCCCCAGTAGTTTAGTCCAGCTAATTTTGAATTCTCTATCGAACAAGTACCATATTATATTGTCTAGTTTTGGACAAAGTAAACTGCCACTAATTATAATAGTTTAATTTGTTTATTTATTTTTAATTTAATTTCCCAAATAAATAATGCATTAGCAATAATAATCTCTCTTATTTAATTTATAGTTGTTTATGCCATTTTAATCTTAGGTTTATTATTTTGAATAACTCTAACTACAAGAGATTCCGTAATTTAGATGAGATAAGTATGAACTATTTTATTTATTAAATCACAAATTTCATTCAGGAATCTGTTTTGCTGAAATGAAAGCATGTATTTTAAAGTTAAAATTTTATAAAATATTAAAGAAATTTTTTTAAAAATACACAAAGAATCGTTTCGCTTAAAATCATACTTTGCATGTTTTTATAATAAATTGTTATAAGATTATGGTAGGTTTATTATTTTTAACGATTGTTTTATTTTGTCAATCAATATATTTTTTTATTAATCAAATAAAATAATTGTAAAATTTAGAATATATATGCGTATAATTTTTCTATTAAAGAACAAATGAATATTTATGAAATAATACCTTTTATTATATTTAATAAATTTCTTTTTACAATTTAAAATTCTTGCAAATTTTCATTTTCTCAAACAATACTAGTAATTTATTGTTCTATAAAAAAATGATTTATAAAATTGATACAATGTAATTTTTATTTAAAGACTTTATTAAACAGCCAAGTCTATTGTTAAATTAAGAATACTATTTATATTATTTGCTTTCTTCAATCATTATTCAAATTATTAATAATCTAAAAATTAATGAAATAATGTACATGATTACTTACAAGTACGAAAAACAAAAATATTTTTACTATTTTGTTCCAAAAATATATATTTAATTTTACGTCTTCTGAATTTTAAAAATATAATATTAGATTTTTATCAAATACTTTAATAATTTTGAATATTTAGTTATTTCTGAGTTCACGATTATTTTTACAAATATGACTGAATCAATATTTAATATTTCCTTATATTAATATTTCTTGTTTTTTTAATTAAAATGGGTTTTTATTGATATTGATTCAGAGATTTAAATTTATGATAGAATTAATTAATATTATTCAAATAATAAATAATTTTTAATGAGTATATTTAAATAATAAATTTTACTATTGATATAATAATAGCCCTTTAAAATTGATTTTTTGTTCTTATTCCGTTTTATTTTGCTATTGAAATATTTCATTTAAATTTTATCATTAATTTTATATTATCTTATTATTTACTATTTTTAATATATATTTTTTTAATTTTTATATTTTATAAGTTTATTGTAATTTTTATTTAAAAGTACATATATAAATTTATATAGCTCTATGTTTTTATTTTTAATATTTTTTACCCATTTCTGTCTTATAAATATCAATCTATCCATCTTGTCCTGGTGGCAGTATATGCAATAAATCATCAATAGACAATAACATCACACTTACTTAAATCGCTTCTATATAATCCTTTTTATCATAATATATGATATTTTCGTTGGGAATGATTATTGCTTAGGTTTTATAGTCATTGAAAAAAGTACTACTCTCCCCATTATTAGTTTCTCCTCATAAACTTAAGAATAAATGTTTATTTAACACATTCTGAACACTTATTGTTTGAGGCTTGGATACCTAACATTCTGCATTCCAGTAAATAGGTTGATTCTAGTCAAACAGCATAGGAAGATTTTTCAACTCAAATGATACTAATTAACTAGTCTAAGTCAACCAACAATCTTTTAATTCTAAAAGGAGTAAGTAGATACCACTTACCTACCCTTAAAATGCTCTATTTAATTTTTGGGCTAGGTTTAAACTAGAAAGAATTAATAAGGTAGAATTTATACTAGTTTTCAATATAACTTATGGTTTCATCAGTTGGAAATGTAGTTTTAACTTTCTAAATATAACATTATGTGGATGTCATTTAAATCATTCTTAATTTATTTCCTTATCTATATAATCTACTTAATTATAATTCATCATTTATGATTGCTTTTATTAAAATTAAGTAATATTAAAATTAAGTATATAAAATCAGTACAATCATTTCTTGCTAATAATATTCTTTTTGAATCAGTTTGTTTCATTACCTCTTTTTTCATGAATTGGTTAAGAAAATTTATTAGCTTTTAAACATTAAACTGGCTTTGTGGTGGCCATGTTAGAATTCAATAGACGTGGTAGTGCAGTGAGACATTTATAAGTAATCTCAAGTATCATAAAAAGAATAATTTACATCCTATGAAAAATATTGAGAAATACTTGCTTAATCTGGTATGTTTATCTAATAATTTCTCGAGTGATTTACGATTTTTATATCATCTTAATTTAAAGATAGTTTATTAAACTGAAATGGTTATTAATTTCAATTTTTTAGTTAGATTACTACAGTAAATGGCAAAAGTAATATTTTAATTGATAAATCTTAGTTTTATCTAGGTATTATTTTAAGTCCAAATTGATATAGCAGTAAAATTTATTCAAGAAATTCAAATCTTTATGACTGACTAAGCTATTAGAAATATTTAGAAATTATCTTTATACTTAACTTAAAAATCAAAAATATTTATATAATTATTGCATCAAGCTAATTTATAAAATTTGTGATTAACGCTTATTATTAATGAAATATTCAACTTATAATTTTTTATATTTATAAATCATAGATATGCTAAGGATTAAAAAATCTAAATAAATAATATTAAAAAATCATTTTTTATCAACAAAGAATAATCCTTCTTCTTTTGTCTGAATTTTCGTAATTCCTTGCAAGACAGTGCAGATCCATAAATAACACTATATTTATTAGAAAATTATTCATAAAAAATTACTATGTCTAAACTTGAACTGTGTATATGTGAAATTGTATCTATTGAACAAATGTTTCTAAAAACAGAGTCCATGATAAATTTAGCAATCTTTATAATAAAAAAATCATAAACTTAGCAAATAGTCTTTGAAATTTATTGAATTAGTACTTATCATTGTGCTACTTATAAAAAAATAGTCATGAGGTTATTTATTAATACCAGTTTCAATTGTTAAGAATTTAACTGAACTAATGGATTTAGAATAAGTTTGAAGCATATCTGAAATATCTGTAATAGTTAGTTGAATCTTTAAAAAGTGATTAATTAGACACCAAATCATAAAATTAGTCTATACAATTGGATAAATATTTTATAAAAAATAATCGAAAAATTATAAACATATAATAAGATTTAATTATCTTGTTATAATGATCCAAATTTTTGTTTACTTATTTAACTTACCTGATTTAAATATATTATATCTATATTTGTTGTAATAGTGCTAGTAGAAGTTCGATATGTAATTTGAATATTATAAAAACAAACTGAATGATGTATTCTGTGCTCAAGACCAGGATGAGGACTACAAGGTAGAAGAGAAAGAGGAGCTAACGGATGAAATTGGAAATGGAAGCCAAGAGTTAATAGACGGAGTGCTTCATTTAAACATAAACTTGGACGAGACTGAAGCATATTTTAACCTTTTCTATATTTTTTGTGTAATAAATTGAATCAAAACAACAGTAATTAATTTAGTGAAGTGACATTTTTCAATCATTCATTCATTATAATATATTGGTTATACAATAACTTGTAAAAATCATAAAAATATTAATTTGTATCCACCCTATCACATGAGTTTTGAATCCGTAACTCTATAGTCTCCTCCAAGATTAATATTCTTATCTGTAATCATTCTAATCAGAAGCTTTTATATTTGATTTAATATTTATAAATTATTCTGTTTATATCTATCATTTATCTCTTCAGTCATACTCCAGACTTTCAATCAAGACTCATTTATTAAGTTATTTCCATCATATTTGCTACAAGTTTAATTAAGGTTGAATTTTTTTAAGGTAAGTAAATTTTTAAATTAATCAAGAATTCTGAATGCATATATTGTAAGTAAGCCTTAAATATATAAAATAAGGGAAAAATACACACATTTTAAAGGAAAAGCTGATGCAAATATTTCAAAAAGTATTTATTGAAATCCTACAAGACATTTGCATCAGCTTTTCCTTTTAAATATTTAAGGCTTGTTTCTAATATATGCATTCAGAATTCTTGATTAATTTAGAAATTTACTTACACTACAAAAATTCAACCTTATTCGTTTTTTTATCAAAACATCAAAGAATAAGACCACTATATTATTATTTCTTTCTCATCGATTAATATTTTATATTTTAGTTATTGTTAATATGCCAATCCATAACCATTTATTCCAGAGAATTATTCAAACTTCCTTCTGAAATTGAAGAAGCCACTCCATAACCTCACTCCCAATGTCTTTATCTGAGAATTCCCACTTCTAACTTACTTTAAACCAGACAGTTGATGTTCCTACATAAATCCATCCTTTGTAGTTCATGCACTCAAGAACTACCCACTTCAAGACGGTAGCAGTAGAATTACCAAGATATTAAGCGAAAAAGTTATAAATAGAGTATTGGCTTTCTACTGTTGTAGATATTTGAATTGTTTTGGGTGTTCCTATTAATTTCGAAGTGCTTAACTCTAGTTAACTTGTGAGTAAATGTTTTACTTAATTCACTAGTAAATTAACTTAAAGTTATCATTGCAAGTTATAGGTAAGACTCAGACATAATTAGCCCGAAATTAAATAGTAATTATTACAGTTAATGATATATTTTTAAAGAATAAATATGTTCAAATAATTACTCTCTTACTTTAAAATATAATTTTTGTTTATTTTCGCAATGAGTTCAATTTGCTGTAAAGATAGAATTATAGATTTCAATAATAATTTTATTCTTTATTCAATTACTGCTATTTATTATAAATACAAATGAATTCATTTCAATATTCAATTGATTGATTATTATTTTTTTTAATAATATTTTACTTTAGAATGCAGATAATATGTCATTCTGTGCTCTTCATAACTTACTATAATTATATATTAATAATAGCTATTATAAAGTTTTGATAGTTTTTATTTTAAAATATTTTTAAACTGTTGCTACTCCTTGGTAGTTGTATGCTATTTAAGTACAATACCAGTGATGATTCATTCTTATCTATAATTAGAGCAATATAAATTCATATTCAATTATATCTCTATTTAAAGAATCTATAAATCTATTTAAATAAATTTAGTGCATTAACAATGAATAGTTTCAGCTCTTATATATAAAGTTATATTATTTTACTATAAACAAGCGTTAATATTGTGCAAACAGAATCTTGTAGGAATTTTGACTTCTACTTCGAACTAGAGCTCCACCAACCACGTGGCAGTTAAGATTTTTCTGATAATTCGTTTTTTAAAATATTGAACTTTAGGTAGTTGTAGTAATAGGTATTGGAGTTGTTGTAGTAGAAAATGTTGTTATCATCTGAGTATTGTTGATTCAAAACCCCAAAACCCCTTAATGAGGTTTATAAGTGCTTTGATTTGTAGGGAATTTGTTAGGGGTTGGGGTTATTAATATGTTTTATAGTGAAATTTATAGTAAATGTATTTAATTTAATCACTCAAAATGCACTTTTCGATCATGTGGAGAGGTCTGAAGTTTATCTTACTTAACAACAACTCTATCTACTCTATTGATATGTCTGATCTTGAGTTTGGTTTTATTATTATTGACTCTGCCATTTGCTTCATTGATTGAGTAATCTTGTTTTATCAATAAATTACTTTATTCTTTGCCTAGCATCCCTCTCGCATCTTGTAGAGTAATATTAAATGCGAGGCATATCGCACTCTATTATTATTGCTGCTAAAGCCCACACATCCCACTATAAGTCTCCATCTCTCCAGTCTTCTCTTTCTGGATAAGAGCCTGGAGTTCCCATTACACTTCCAAGCCTTGATACTTCCACTCTTAAGGCTCTGTTAAAATCAATAATTGTTACTGTTACTGGTGAAAAGTTCAACATTATATTCTCAGGCTTGAGATCCGTGTGAAGAAAGCCTAAATTGTGAAGCTCTCTGATACCCTGTATAGTTTTTGTTGCTATTAACGCAAGCTATCTATGGTTTCTTTAATCAGTTATGAAATCTCAGAGTGTCATTTCAAATAGTGGGAGTCTGAAAGCTACATGATCTTTGGCTAGGAGAACAGCATCTAGCTTTATTAAGTATTTGCACTCTTTAGACTTAGACTGAGTGAGTACTTCATACTCATTAGTAAACTCCATTTAATATTTATCATCACTAAGGAGATAGTTGAAAGGATATACCTTGTAAGCATACTGATGATCCTTTATAACTTTCTTGTCATAGGAGTCTTCAAGAATTAGGTAGCTTTAGAGAGAAGTATCTAAATCAATCTATGCGAGTACTGAAATATTCTTGAATTATATTTTAATAATGATTTTAGTAACCTATGATGCTAAGAGGTTGCGTGCAATCCTCTCATACTCTGTTTAGCATGCTTGTTAAAGCTCAGCAACTTAAAATGGCTCTCTTGCTTTTCTTTTTTTGAGCAACTTCAGTTGAGTGTCTTAATCTTCAACTTCTATTTCTTTCTTGTTGGCTTTTAACAGATGCTTCTTTAAGTCTCTTGTTTGAGAGTACTGCTTATGGCACTCAAAGCAATCATACTTTCCATCAATTTTGTCATGCTTTAAGTATACAGTAGCCTTAGCTTCCTTATGGACCTTTATAAGCCTGTACCAGCTAGATTTATGAGTGAAGTCTCTTTCACACTTCTAACTAAAATATACTTCAACTTCCTCTGCTTACATTGAAACTTCATTTCTAACTTTCTCCTCCTCTCTGTCTCCCACACACTTGTTTTCCATTAATTTTCTATTATTAATTTCTATTTTAATAACAGAGACCTCAAGTGATAGGTCTGGTAGTTCTTTATGAGAGTTCATCTCGCAGCTATCACACTTTTTATTGCTGCCAAAGGTAAGTCTCATTTAGTTTGATGGAAGTGCTGTTGTTTTTCTTAAAATGTTAGCGCTCATATTTAAATTTGAATTTAAAATTATAAAACTGCCTCTATAACTGAGAGCTTATATGAGAGCTTTGCAAGCCTACAAGTTTCAAGGGAAGTTCTTAGAGTATTAGAGAAGAATTATGAGTGCTAAGAGACGATCCAGCTTTAAATATAGGTGAGAAAGTAACCATTTTTACTATCAATAATAAGTTGATTATAGCACGTACCGATTTAGGAGGTGCACCTAATTAAGTACGTACTGCTTTAGGAGGTATTTTGTGATTTTATGATTAAAATTAGGGTGCTCCTAATTAAGTACTAGCATTAATTAATGCTCCTAATTAAGTACTAGCATTTTAGGAGCTGCTCCTAATTAAGTACGTACCAATTTAAATTTAAAAATATGGAACTATAACAGTAGAAATTGATATCAATCTCTCAAGTTTGAAACCAGTTCTCAAAACCTTCTCCATATCTTTCTTAGAGGTTGACCTCCTATTGGATGCCCATATTTAATGGTAAGTTTTACAGAGGTATATAATTGAAATCAATAAACTTAAATTTTAATACCATTTCATAGATCTGTAAACAAAATGGAGTCAATGAATGAAGTAATGAAAAGAGTGCAAGCACAAGAATTGATTCAAAGATTTAAAAGTAAGGAGGATTTTCACCGCCACCTGGTTCAGCAAGGCAAGGAACTCATAGAAACTAATCTTTATTATATAGTTGGTTTGTTCTTGCCAACGATGGAAGGTACCAAAATTTTATTTCTATGGGCAATACTCTGGGAAGATAAGAAAGCATTAAAAACTTAGGATGTAAAGTTTGCAGAGATTCCTAACTATCCAGAAATCTCAGTGATTAATCTATACGACTACGCTATTAATGACCCAGAGGTTTCGCAATATCTGCATACTAAGAAGAAGTTGTCAAATATAAACTACCTGAAAGAAACTATTTCTCTGGTATACTTGCAACAATCAAAGGTGTACTTTAAAGAAATTATTCAAGAATCTCATAAAAAGAGGTATAGCATCTCTCCAGTAGACAAGAGCAAACAAGGCATCAAGATAAGTGAGAGTTGGCTGTCAGAACTTAAGAAGCACCCTTATATATCAAGTAAGATTTATAGTTTAACTCTTTAGAAAAATCTGGTACTGGCATCTTTTTATTGAAGGAATAGAGCAAGCTTCACAGAGAGCGAAAGTCGCAGACAAAGTATGAAGTTAGCAAGAGACTTTATTCAAATATTTAGCCTCCAGAGTCAATGAACATAGATGCTGGAGCTGGCAGCAAGAGAAGAAACCTAGGCCCAAGCAAGCCTTAAGAGGAAGAAAAGAAAGAGAAGCCAGCTCCCTCTAAAGAATTTTAAATGTGACTTATATATTCATTAACTTAACTACAAAACTTATTTATATACATTCACTCTCCCTTCTTTAGCCATTTCTACTTATCATCTTACTTTTTATGCCAACTAATTATCTACTCTCTTAGCTGAACTTTTAATAAAGTCTACTGTATCGATAGGTAGGTCATGCATCAAATGGTATAGCAGCAGTTTCTTGTAATGACCTTTTAATATACCCCAGTAGAACTCAATTCCATTAAACTATGGGCTGTAAGGCACGTTGAACACTGGTGTTATTCTAAGTTGCTCATAACTCTTCCTTGTTTCTGTAGTCTTATGAACAGAAAGATTATCAACGAATAGTATAATCTCTTATTCAGGGTACTTCTCTCTCAGCTGCTCTAAGAACTTAATATACTGCTCTGTCTTAATAGAGCGAGGATGAATAACATAAGTTTCTAAACCAGCATCCTCGCTAATACCTCCAAGAATTGCCATTGTTTATACCTTGACTTTCTAGTCATATACTTCTATGTTGCTATGCCTCTTATACCAAGACTTCTAGATGAAAGTGTTGAATGTAAAAACAGCCTCGTCAGCATGAATAAACTTAATATTATTCTATTAGGCTCTCTGCATTTAATTATAAATATAATTTAAGTTGTTGTTGTAAAATGGCAGAGTGAAATCAATTACTCTCTTGATACGATTTACACCTTTGTAAGAGATACCGTTTCGTTTATAAATGTTTGCAACAGATTATGCAGAGATCTTCAACTCAGGGAACTGGCGGTGAAACATAATAGCTCGTTGGTCGAGAGAGAAGTGAGCCCAATACTTCAAAGTTTTTTCATTAATAAGATAGTCAATATGCTTCTATAAAAACTTTGACTTCCTCTTAGGCTAAGAATTCAGCTATTATTGCTTTAATTACACAGCTTTCAAGCAGTGAGAGCGAACAGTTGATGGACTACGCTTTAAGAGCAATGCAATAGACTTATAGTTCAGTACTGGTTTGACTTATTCACTATATATAATCACATCCATAACGCAGTTTAAACACTAAATCTATATACTCTTCATCATAAATAGACCCCAAAAGCTTGTAATTTTAGTCTCGCATTTAATTAATAACCCCAGCCCCTAAAAAATTCCCTACAAATCAAAGCACTTATAAACCTCACAAAGGGGTTTTGGGGTTTTGATTCTTGTTAATTGAGATTGAAGCAAAAGTATGATGTCTAATTTTCAAATAAAGTCTCATAACGTATGCCATTTTTGAAGTTTAATAAATCAATTTCTAATAAAAATTAATATTGAATTCTAATATTAGAATAATACAACTAAAAAGATAATCTAAATAAAATTATTACAATAATTTCTTAATTTTTATAATTCTTAATATATATTTAAGAAAATGATTTTAAATTCTATTTCTTTATCACTTTCATAGCCAACATTAGCATGAAAATTAAACTGAATAATTTTAGAGTATCTATTTAAGTATGAGATTTAACGCAGACTAATCCCTAGAAAGACTCTCATCAAACAGTATATTAAAGCTAGAGGCATAGCAATCACTGGTATTAACAACAATAGATAAACATAAATTCACTGATTGTATATATGCAAGGTATATTATTATAATAGAGAGCAAGTTATATTTTGCAAAGAAAAAACGATTACAATAATTATTTACAATAATAATTGGATGAATTAATGATAAGTTAAATAAGTATGAAAAAACTATAAAGCCCAAATATATTTTAATCTAAAAAGTAAATTGGGGAGAATTTATTAGATATAAACTTAATGCTTATATAAATTTAGTTTATTTATCTAATTGAAATTGGAAAATGTTTTAAAAAAGGGGTCAGTATTTTGAATACCCTAACAATCAATAAAAGCATAGATTTTATTATTATAATATTTTCCATGAAATAAAAAATTGTAGAAACAGTATTAATACTAAAATTAAAGTTGAAATTTATTCGTATAATTATTAGAAAGAAGATATTATTTACTTAAAAAGTTAATAGGTTGAGGTAAAAGGATTTGTGACGATAAATCAGTAATGATACATATTCCGAGTCGCCAGTCGATCAAACAAAATTAAGAGCCCCATCTGTACTAATATAAGGTTTATGAATACTTAGAGTAATTAATTGGGCCGCTACTGATAAATATCAATCCTCTCTAAAGATAGATGATAATTTACTGTAGCTAAAAAAGGACTCCTATAACCTGAGTTAACTTACCATAAATCTAACCTATTAGCTAGGTCCCTTGATGAAACCTAGATATTTAAATACTTCTTCAACATGTTTGTTGAAATTACGGAAGAGCAACTTATATTTAATACAACTAATAACAACAACAGGAAACACCTAAATCTCTTCAAAATTTTACTAAAACTAAATATTTTTCCTAAATTCCACAATAACCGAACAAGACTCTGAATCTTTTCTCCTAAAACTACATTGAAAAATTAAGTCTCCCTAATGTTAGTCCATAACCTCTTATTTAACACGAAAATTTGAGGGCATAGCAAAACACCCAAGGTCAAAACATAATTTTAGAAGCCAATATTTCCATAGACATAAAATGTCTAACTATTCAACAAATAAAATAACATACGCCCAACCAACATTCATTAGAGTACACCTTAGTCAAATATAATACCATCATTCTTTAATGAATTATTCAAATCGGATTTTAAACATTTTCCTTACAAAAGCAATCTTTACTCTAACCAGAAAACCCTAAGACCAGAATAACAAAACTCCACCACTGTGTTTCTCCTAATTTCACTACTATATAGGAAAAAACAAACCAAAGCGATGGATGATGCACTTCCCATACTAAATATGAAAATTAGAGATTTTACTCCAAAGATAATTTTTGACTAAACAAATACTCAATAATTATCAAGTCATATCTCTCTATTCAACATGGAGAATCAAGGCACAATATCTACTACTCATTCCTAAAATCTTCAGTCACAAAATGAACTGCTCAATGACAAAAAATAACACCCTACGAGCATATAGGGAGTGCCATAAATCTAGCAATCATAGAAACTAATTAGCCACACAACAGAAATTAGAAAAAGTCGACAACTTGATCAGATCCACATCAGAAATTGAGAATAAGAATAAATTTTAAGAAATCTTATTAATTTTTTGTCCTGAAATTAATAATAATAAATACTCAGACCACAATACTTAATCTGATATCCATAAATTCGAAAATTTGAATAAATCCAAGAAGAAAATTTGCAGTACAAAAAATGCTTTTTCTTCATATAAACATATACTACATATTAAATAGGGCAAGTCACTCGAATTCTCTTTGAAAAACCTTATGATTTCTGAGGAGATACAACCAACTCATAATACTTTGTCGCTAAGTAAAGTGATTCGAATCAAGAACAGGAAGAAAAAGATACCAAAAATCATCAAGAAAAATAAAAGAAAGTTAAAGCACAGCAGTAGTCCAGAGTGTCACATGATGACACCATTAATTGAAAAAGACCTATCCATTATATATTAGCATTTATTTAAATCGGGGGTCCCCAGAAACCTCAATGTGATCAAATTATTATTATTAGAAAGAAGATATCAAGAATTAAATTTATAATGCTAAATAGTAAGTAAGAAATGCAATTTTCAGTCGATCATTCATTTTTAAAATATTTGAATAGGCTTAATTTTTTAGCACTAATTTGGGTTATTTTTTATTGAACTCTTCTAGCTAAAAACAGTAATTTAAATTTTCTCATCATTTTAATAGCAAAATAAATGAAAACTTTAATTTCTGAACTTAAATTATTATATTTTCTTATTAATCCCATTAAGTATTCAATAATATCCTCTCAAGATAATTACGATAAAAGAATGAAAGAAATGTATTTGAAATAGTATATTAAATATATATTTAAGAATTTTCACAGATAAAAATCTCGTTGAGCACTTAGTATTATTTAGATTTGTGCAACATCTGCAAAAATTCAGCTTGATAAAGATTAAGTTGTGGAGGTTTTATTATCTTTGGAATACATTTAAATTGGGGAAGTTAAATTAAATATATAATAAATTAAATTAGTGGGAGTTAAAGTTGGCCAATTTGATGAATCGGGGCTCATTCGATAGAAATTAAAATTTAAGCTGAACTTGTATTGGCACATCTCTAGAGCGAGTTAAACTAAATTTATGAATTAAACATAGAAATATAAAAACATATATCTGAAATTTTAATAATTAACTCTCAATATTTGGACTTGAGCTATAGATAAGATTAAAGAAAATAAGAATAAATTAAAATCTAAGGAACAAGATAATTCATATAATTATAAACATGATTTAGTAACAAATCTAATTTGAGTGCAAGATATGCTAAAAGCCTCAGAACACACATAGTGCAAAAGAAAAGTACAGGTATAGGAAACATAAAGGATTATACGGACCCTCCCTAATTCAACGTGAGAAGCAAGAATTAATTGAATTACTTTAAGAATAAACAAAAGGAGATGAATTAGTACAAGAATGATAAGAAAGAAGTGACAAGGGTTATTAAAAATAATTACTGATCTTGAAACATAAAATGGAATTTTAAAATAGTAAAACACAAAATTTGGAAAGAAAAAATCTTGTCAGACTAAGATTAAAATACTTGCAGAAAACAAAAATTTAATTAATGGAATTTATGAAAATACTCTCCCTATAATATTCATCTATTTGATGAAGATCAAATGAATTAATTTAATAAAGATTTTTATTTAAGACTTGCAGAGTAGTAATTGCTAATATGCAGTTCCCTGATACTATAATAAATTATAATTATGATTTTAGAAAGAAGAAGTGTTAAGGAACTTTCAAATAGAAAAATTTTAATAAAATAGTTACTTATTTTTCTGGATGACAAAAAAGAAACTTACAATTGGACTTGAATTTTTCTAGAAACTCAAATACGCGTATGTTGACATGATAATTTGGGGAAAAAATAGATGAAAATATAAATTTTTAAGGAGGTCCTGGGTACTACTTAGATCATATGTTTGAAATTTGTTTGATCGGAAAAAAAGAATAAGTTTACTAATAAATGCACCTTCACACTCAACCAGATATTTTTAGAGATCCAAGAAGAATAGCCTCGTAGAAACCAAATGAGCTTTACTCGATAATTCATCAGTTTACCCTAAACTCAAGAATCATTAAAGCCTTTGAAAGAACTCACAACATTCGAAATAATCATATATGCTTAGGGAACCAAATAGATGAGAACAAAGTGAGTCTTTTAAAATAAGGACTTAAAATTTGATTGTTAACTAAAATTAATTTTAAACCTAATAAACTTAGATAGTAAATTCATCTTAAAATAAACTTCGAAGTCTCTTTCTTTAATCATTATCATTGAAATAAGGCCTATAATTATAGTTAAATTTAAGTTAATTGATTTGAAATTAAAGTTAGAAATTGTTTCATAAATAACAGAGAAGGAAGTTAATGAAAATTAATTATGTTAATATTGCTTTGTAATTTTTAAATAATTTAAAATTTTTACAAGATTATATCAATTAATTTAAGTATTTTCTATTTTAATTTATTTAATAAAGTTTTGTTTAATAATATCAAAAATTTTGAATCTTCGGTTATTGTCTGACCGGACATTTAATTATGATATACATATATTCTGAGAGGAAGGGGATACAATTATGGAATTTTTATTTACTATATTGTATTTAAAAATAGCTAAAATTAGGTTAAGGTTTATGTTACAATTGGATTTAAATCTTTTTTCATTAGTAGATACTTCAGAGAGATTTTTAGGGCTTCATCGAATGAATCACTTATCCAATTATAGTCAAGTTTTGTTATTTATTCTGCTATAGACTGCATTACTTGATCCATGCCTCTTTACCTTTCCTAAAGAATAATGGATTTCTTTATACAAGAAAAGAGTTTCTCAACTGGCACTTTTTCGAAATGATAAGGTCCCAAGATAAAAATGCTTATCTAGAGCAACCTGTATTTTCTTTAAATGCATAAGCTTTTATGATATGTGGCGTTGTCCAAAAGAAAGATTGCGTTCATTCTCCAATCTTTATTTATTCTATCGAGTATTTTTTTAACTAATTACATAAGAAAGTTGTAGAAAGCTTTACTGTTATTATAGCCTAGATTCATTTAGAAGTATAAATATCTTTAATTGGAAATTCCTGATATTACATTTACTTGTAAAGTCTATATGAGACATCTGAATAATTTTTTATTCTTTAACTAAAAACTGCTTTCGTCAATGTTTATTATAGTCTTCTATAAACTTGATTGGCCATTAAATTCTTTAGCTGCTATATGTCAAGCAATTGCACATTCTTAGTTATTTGTTCTCTAATCAGTTTTTTAAAACCTTTTTAAACCTCATTTTAAATTATTATTTCTAGAGCTTTTGCAATTTATTTTTACTAATGCAAATGCCTAATTATTAATTGACTTTTTGGTTTATTTCTTTAGCTGAATGTAAAGGCATACCATCTTTAAGTTTTTATTGATAAATTATTTAAGAAATTTGAGTTTGTATTTTTTCAACTACTGATTATCAATTTTTCATGAAGAGCATTGTCTAATTGAGTGCGATTAATATTAAATCTTTATAAAAGGGATTTTTTAGAGCAATTTTAGTTTTAATATAGCTGCTAGATATTTATGACAACTACTTCTTGATTTTAGCCAATTTTTCTTGCTTACTATATTATTCTGTCTCAAGCTATTGACAAATTAGACTAACATCTGTTTTGTTTCTTTATTTTACATCTTGCTCACTTTTTTCATATGTATACTCTAAAAGTGTTTTAAATTATCATTAACTGCATTTATAACTTCATTCATACTTACAACTACGCCTTACTATTTTAGATAATTACAATTTATAATAAGAAATCGATAAATTAAAATTAAATTAATAATGAAAAAATGGAAAGCTATAGATGTTGACGCAGAAAGGGCCTGTTTATTCACAAAAAATGTAAGTTACAAAAAAGATATCTAAAATTTTATTTTTAGAGATGTCCAACCTGGTACTGGCGGTGAAGCGACAAGACACACAATTCAGACTTTAACAGAGAGAACTGGTCAAGGAACTTAAATATGGAAAAATGGAGATAAATATGAAGGAGAATGGTAAGACAATGAAACTGTTTTTAGTTTTTTATTTTTGTTTTTTGTAATAAGTTTTGATTTAATCGTTATTAGTATTCTTATAATCATCTATTTTTCATTTTATTAATCATAAATGCTTAAAGTGACTTAAAGAGGTTTTGAAAAATATTCTTAATATTCCTCTATATTTATACTACTTTTAAATGTTTCAAGCGATAAACTTATTTGGCAACTTTCTTGGGGTCACCTATACATTGTTATCAAGTATTCCTTCTATTAATTTTACCATTGAATTTTACTTATACACTAGTTCATCAATTGTTATTGATTTTAGTTCTAGATCTTCCAACTAAAAGTCTTAAATATAAACTACTGATGTGACTTTACTCTTCCTATCATTTTAATTTATGTTTAAATTTTATGAGGTAGCTTCATTTGATGAGCTATCTTTAGATACTGATTCTTATCTATCGTGAAAATTGGAATCAAGAAATCTTTTTAATATATGTTCATTTGTAATCAAGACTTTTGTGAAGGTTTTCCATTTCTATTTTAAATGAATCTAGCTTCTTCGTAAGCTATTATTCTTTAAGGAATTACTTTCAGTGATAAGTTATTTTAACTCCCTATTTATTTATCTAATTCTTTTTAAATTCAAATTTTAAACATTTATAGAATTATAAAATAATTTAAAAATATTTTGTTGTCATCAATTGCATATAGGCAGTCAGAATTAATGGAACAGCGACTTCAGGAAATCAATATACATTAGTTAAGAGGAAAATTGAAAGCAAAAAAAAATTGTATGATTTCTTAACCTAAGAATGTTTGGCATACTTGCCAAAAGTAAATTGCACCAATATCTTTTTTTTAGGAGTATCGTAGATGAAAACAAGGAGATAATAATTTGTTTGTAATGACTTTTTAGAATTTGAAAAGATCAGACGTTATCTTTGCTGCTGTGATTTAAAAAGAGGGCTTGACAATAGATGATTTTCTGGAATATGCCTAAAGTAAACCCTCACTTTTAAATTACCTACCTGACCAGTGCGATTGGTTGCTTTTATATATAAAAAGGCTAGTAGATATTTGGTCGTCTTTGGACTAAGAAGACATACATGCCATGGTTTATTAGGCGAAAATACTGAGAAAATAATAATTAGATAATTCTAACAACTTGATAGTGTATATCAAACCAGAGTTTGTTTCTGCTTTGAATAATTTAATAAGCTAAAGCGGTAAGAATATGCAATTCTCATTATCTTTTTAGTATAAAAAGGCAGATCGCCATATTCACTCAAGTAATCTGAAAAAAGAAGATAAAGACAAAACTTTAATGAGAAAATGAAAGATAGTAACCAATAACCCCGTCAGAGCAAACAGAAATATCTCGGGAACAATGAAAGAATGAGATAAGAATTCAAAGGAATGAAAGATCAAATTGATGAACTATAAGCAACTAGTACATCAACTCCAGAACGATGGACTTCTCGATGATTCAGGTTGTCCTTAAATATTGGGGCCTAATAAAAGAATAATAACTACTGAGCATAAATAGTTTAAATCAAAGAGCTAAACAAATTAATTAAATTAACTAAAGTTTGTAATTTTGAATAAAACTCTATAAAGCTTAAAAATTATTTTTATTTTTAATATCTTTTTATAGAAAAATCAGTTTTTTCACTCTTTAATATCTCTTTGCCAGATGCTAAAAGATTTTAAGAATGCGCCTATTTATAATTCAAAGCTAATAAAACTTTGATTTTGGAATAACAATAAATTCTTATTACTTGTAGAACGATATACTAAATAGTTTAAATTTTAAAATACTGGATTATTCTTAAAAAAGTTCCCCAATTTATTTGTTATGAGGAATTAGCTATGAAATATGAAGTATTATCCTATAAATTATTTAAATAAAACTTAAAATTGATAAATAAAACTATTGATATTTTTAATGGACAAATTTGACTGATTTTGATAATTATGATTTGGTAGAGTTTGATAGAATTTGGTAAATATTAGTAGACTTTAGTAGATATTTTAATATACTAATTATCTCTTAAATTATCTATAAATTTTTTATATGCAAGAATCTATAATCATGAAGCTTATAATAAATCACGATTTAATAAGGAAGCTAATTTATTGTAATACGGAGGAATTCATGAATTTGATGTTTCTATTATTCGAATTGCTATTTTTAGTAAACTTATGATCTATAAAAAGGGGGAAATTTAATTGATAATTAATAAACATAATGAGCAAGAATTCAACAAATTCTATGACAAAAAATTCTAAAAAACAGAAACAATTGAGGAATTTTCTAAGCCTTCTAATTTTACAGCAGAATTTTTAAATAAAGAATAGCAAGATGAATTAAAATAAGAGGAGACAAAGAAAAAAAATTTAGAATATCTAAAAAAGCAAAAATTTTGGAGAAAAACACTCTCAAAAATGAATGTTAAAATAGTATTGCAAAAAAGGTTTGGTATAAATTCTGTAAATAGTTATAAGAATTGGTTAATTGAAACCTTAAATTATTGAGAAAAAACGTTATAGCAAATCCAATACATCTTCCAAGAGCAAATTCCAAAAATAAAATAATAATAGTCAGAATTAATAGAAAATGATATTAGATGTAGAAGATAGTAATTAAAAATAATCTGATTAAATTTATGACTCTTCTTAAAAATAGCTATTAAGTGAGGAATAAATTTAAGGTTACTTTGATTCATTAAGTTCAGAATAAATAATGACTAGGTAAGAATAATCCTAAACTTAAACTGATTCTAGCTTTCCTGATTTGGATAGAATCTAAGACTTAACTCAGACAAATTTATCAAAGATGAAAAATAATGCTATTAAAGATATTTATGATAGACTATTGGTTGAGGTGCCTGAAGTTTTTGAAGTTAAAATATTTGATAAACTCAATTAAAAAGTAGCAATAACTTTGGAAAGAATTTAAGAACTTGAAAAGAATATTAAGAATTTAAATGCAAATAAATTTAACAATTGGTTAGAGAAGGTATTGAAGAAATTCAAGATGCTTTTAATATTTTAGTTGGTACTATAAAAAAAGGCAGCTCCAACAAGAGGGATAGCCTCATAAGAATCATTAAGTAATCACATAAGGAGATCCCAAGAATTAAATTAAAATATAAACAAGAAAAATGATGACACTTAAACATAACGATAACAACTTTAAGACAAATTTAAAAAATCTGAAGAGATAACAATCATAACATAAAAATCTGAAGAATTTACTATAAATGATCATACATAAAATATAAGAGTTTTAGATGATTTAATAAACAAAAATTAAGAAGAAATTAAATTAAATAAATTTAAATTTGGAAATCATAAATTAGCATGTAAAGCTAGTAAATGCAAAGTAACTATGTTGAAAAAAATGAGTTGAAAAATAAAAGTGAAAAAAATTCCTTTAACACAAGTTTAGTTAATAACTTTTATTTTAGTAAAATGCTCACAGATCTTAAACATTAAATACTGCCTCTTAACCTTTTCTATCTGAACAAGAAATTTTGTAATCAATTTAGAAGTTTAACTCAGGTAATAATACTTTGAGATTCATTAGTATAGAATATAAGAATTTTCGGTTTGACTAAGAAAGAAAAAAATATATTCTTTTTAAGAATGATAATTCTAGGGAGAAATCAAATTTACTAGTTAACTTTATAACTATTTCCTTATAACTTCTTTACTTACTAACAATTCAATCTCTTTTATTACATTCTTGGGGTTTTGAGGTATAACTCCACTTTAATTGGAAGGTACTATAAAATTAATTTAGAGACATTCAATTAAGAAGTAGTTAACTCGCTCCAGGGATGAGATAAAATAGTACTGCCAATAGAAAAGTCCAGCTAATTTTGAATTATCTATTGAATAATCCGAAGATCGTCAAATTTGGTCAACTTTAACCACCACTAATTTGATTTATTATATATTTAATTTTAATTTAAATTGCCCCATTTCAAATGTATTCCTACAATAACTCTGACAAATTTAGATTTGATATTTTTTTTCGAGTTTTTTTTAAAGAAGTTCCATGCTCATTTTATATCAAAGAGTTGTGAAGAGTTACTCAAACTAAAAATATAAAGGATTTAAAGAATTATTTAGTAAAAACTATTTTAGCTTCGCTCATTAATATTAATATAAGTTAATGCTTATGCAATTAATTTTGATAAAAGATAATTTATTGTGGGAATAAAATAAAAATAAGCATTCATATAGTTGATAGGGTTATAATTTAAATAAATGAAGATCTAGGGCTTGTTCGATTGAGCATTCAAAAACAAGCTGTATTTTAAAATTGGCAAATCATCTATTGCATTGAAAAAGCAATTTAACTCAATCATTATAGAATTCCATAAATTCGATTAAATTACCCTCCCAAATAAACATCATTTATTTTTCTCGATCCTGAGATTTAATAATCTTAAAGACTATATTTGATTTCCTATAGATAAGCCCAAGATTGTATAATTGGTCAACTTTACTTCAGTTATTTATAAATTAATTATTTAATTTAATTTATTTACAGAATAAACTATATATATGCTTAATTTTTATTTAATATGTCTATTTGAAATCTATATTAATATATAAAATGCTAATGATTAAAATTGATTTAATGAAAATTTAACAACAAAAAAGATTAGTCTCAAACTTAAAGATCTCAGTTAAGTGCTATAACAATTTAAATGTTTGGAGCCTACTATTGAAACATCAAAAGGTTGGAGTTATAGCTTATGTATATAAAACATATTTCTTTATTTTAACGATTATACTTCAAGCTTTATAAGAATTGGAAGCTTATAGAGTGGCTACTACTCAAGGAAATTGAAAGATTATATACTTTAAGTTTATAGCATTACAGTTTACTATGCATTTTTGGGTTAACTGAGAGTTAAATCTATCATATTAGGAGGATGCATTTAAAGATGCTACTATTTCTTAGAAAAATTATTTTTTAATTTATTTAAGCTCAAAGTCAAAATACAATTATATCTAAGTTGATTGAAAACCCTAAGTGCTTAAATTTTAAGCTATAAAACTATAGATTTAGCTGACATTGAACCATTTATAGAGACACCAAAAGAATAAATAAAAAAGTTATCTAAAAAAAATGCATCCAAACGAAATATATGGCAGCAAGAAGAAAGAAATAAAGAAGAAAATGAAGAATAGAAAACTCTTGTATAGTGAAGGTGATTCAAAATGCTTGTTTGGAGCCACAAACATTATTGTTAAAATTAGACACTAGATATTCAAATTTAATTATAAAAAAGAATATCAATAATTTAATTCTCACATGCAGAAACTAATCTTTCTAAAAAATGTGCAATATATTAATAATTTAAAAATGAATTTAATAAATTTTTAATGATTTAGAATATCCATATGATTCATAAAAAGCTTTGAAATTTGATAAATTAAAATAAAGAAAAAAAGATTCCTTCTAGGAAAAAGAAAGAGGTAATGAAGATACATATCGCTTTACTTGGAAGATAATTTATTATTAAATTAATCATGATGTTCAAAACAATTAAAATTTCTTTAAGCATCAAATTATTTTAAGGGAATTATTTATAATAAATAATTGAATAATATCAATTTAAAAACTCAAACATAAAGTTCAATTACTGATATATTTTTAGGATTATCTAATTTAACCTTGCCTAAATTAGAATATTTCTCAATCATTTAAAAATCAATAAGAATTAACAAGACAAATTTAAGATCATTTAATGATCTTTTCACATGTATTAAGCAGGAAAGTGGTTTAATATAAATATATATATATATATAAAATCAATAGAACTCTTGTATTTAACACGCTAGTTACAAAATAATGAAATATTGAATAGGGTAAATCAATTAAATTATAACCATTTTTAATCCACAAAATGTTTATCAATTATGGCTAGATTCTTATTTTAATAACTGCAATTACAAGGTATTTAATCAGTGCTTAAAAAACATAG
>ARYC01003771.1:0-54025 GCA_000711775.1 Oxytricha trifallax
AGTTCTCAAAACTTTCTCCATATCCTTCTTAGAGGTTGACCTCCTATAGGATGCCCATATTAAATAGTAAGTTTACAGAGGTAAATAATTGAAATCAATAAACTTAAATTTGAATATCATTTCTAAGATCTGTAAACAAGATGGATTCAATGAATGATGCAAATGAAAAGAGTGCAAGTACAAGAATTAATTCAAAGATTTAGAAGCAAGGAGGATTTGCATCGCTACCTGGTGCAGCAAGGTAATGAACTCAATATGGCTAATCTTGATTATGTAGTTGGTTTGTTCCTGCCAACGATGGAAGGTACTAAAATTCATTTTTAAGAGCCATACTCTGCGAAGAGAAGAAAGCATTGAAAACTTAAGATGTAAAATTTGCAGAGATCCCAAACTATCCAGAAATCTCGGTGACTAACTTATATGATGATGCTATGAATGACCCAGAGGTTTCGCTGTACTTGCCTACTAAGAAGCAGTTGTCAAATAAACTACCTGAAAGAAACTATTTCTTTGGCATTCTTGCAACAATTAAAGGTGATTACTTGAAAAATTATTCAAGAATCTCATAAGAAAAGGTACAGCATCTCTTCAGAAGATAAGGACAAACAAGGGATCAAGATAAGTGAGAGCTGGCATGCAGAGCTGCAGAAGAACCCTTATATTTCAAGTTAGATTTGTTGGTTAACTCTTTAGAAAAATCTGGTACTGGCATCTTCTTGATGAAGGAATAGAGCAAGCTTCATAGAGAGCGAAAGTAGCAGACAAAGTATGAAGTTAGCAAGAGACTTTATTCAAATATTTAGCCTCCAGAGTAAATGAACATAGATGCTGGAGGTGGCAGCAAGAGAAGAAACTTAGGAGGAGGGAAACAAGAAATGGAAGAAAAGAAAGAGAAGCCAGCTCCTTTTTTCTAAAGAATTTTAAATGTGACTTATATATTCATTAACTTAACTACAAAACTTATTTATATACATTCACTCTCCCTTCTTTAGCACACTTTTATGCTAACTAATTATCAACTCTCTTAGCTGAACTTTTTATAAAATCGACTGTATCAATAGGTAGGTAATGCATCAGGTGGTATAGCAGCAGTTTCTTATAATGACCTTTTAGTACACCCCAGTAGAATTCAATTCCATTAAACTATGGACTGTAAGGTACGTTGAAACACTGGCGTTATTCTTAGTTGTTCATAACTCTTCCTTGTTTCTTTTGTCTTATGAAAAGAAGGATTATCAACGAATACTATAATCTCTTATTCAGGGTACTTCTCTCTCAGCTGCTCTAAGAACTTAATATACTGCTCTGTTCTAATTGAGCGAGGATAAATAACAAAGGTTTCTAAACCAGCATCATCGCTAATACATCAAAGAATTGTCATTGTTTTTACCTTGACTTTCTGGTCATATACTTCTATAATACTATGCCTCTTATACCAAGACTTCTAGATGAAAGTGTTGAAGGTAAACACAGCCTAGTCAGCATGAATAAACTTAATATTTTTCTATTAGGCTCTCTGCATTTAATTAAAAATATAATTTAAGTTGTTGTTGTAAAATGGCAGAGTGAAATCTATTACTCTCTTGATACGATTTACACCTTTATAAGAGGTACTGTTTCGTTTATAAATGTTTGCAACAGATTATACAGAGATCTTCAACACAGGGAACTGGCGGTGAAACATAATAGCTCGTTAGTCGAGAGAGAAGTGAGCCAATACTTCAAAGTTTTTTCATTAATAAGATAGTCAATATGCTTCTAAAGAAACTTTGACTTCCTCTTAGGCTAAGAATTCAGCTATTATTACTTTAATTACACAGCTTTCAAGCAGATGAGAGCGGGCAGTTGATGGACTACGCTTTAAGAGCATTGCAATAGACTTATAGTTCAGTACTGGTTTGACTTATTCACTATACATATCACATCCATAACGCAGTTTAAACACTAAATTTATATACTCTTCATCATAAATAGACCCCAAAAGCTTGCTATTATTGTCTCGCATTTAATTAATAACCCCAAAATCTAACAAATTACCTACAAATCAAAGCACTTATAAACCTCATTAAGGGGTTTTGGGGTTTTGATTGTAGTAGTAATAGCAGCAATAGAGATAAATCTAAACTTCAACTACTTAAGATAATAACCAGAATTAAGAAAGACCACAAGCATTCACAACTTCATAAAGATCGGTAAGTTCAATTTGTATTTAATAATTATAGGCATCTGGTTTTTAGAGTCAAGGAATTAGTCAGCTATAAAACCTTTTATCTCAAAATTAATTTCAATAAAATATCCCTCAAGCTCAACAATCCGTTTAAACTATGTAAAAATTAGAGAATGTGATATTGAATTTATATAAAAGTATTTATTAAATTGTTATTATACAATTTGAAGTTTTTTTTCGATATTTATAAAAAATCAGTTACCTTATTTATTAGAATTATTAAAACTTTCTTAATTTTAACTAATAGTTATCAGGCTAGAACTAAAACTAAGATTAAAATCAATCTAACAACTCTAACATGTAGTAATAATTTCAAAATCAACAATTTTTGAACTAAAATTAATTTGATTAGCTTCTAGCATAGATATCCATGAGTAATTAATCTCAAGCATTGAACAGAAACTCTTCTGCCATTAATGCTAACAATATTATAAAGTTTTTAAAAGATTATTTTAATTAACCATTTCAAAATTTAAATTTTGATATTCCCACAGCATTATAGACAAATTAGTTAAATGCTAACCAAACTGACATAGGAGGATAAAATAGAAATCAGCAAGATTATTTAAATCTGAAAAGTTTCAATATAATTTAACTTATCAAATATTTATTAAATCTATATTGTCATAAATATAAGAAGAGTTTTGTTGATTAAATAATATTTTATAAGATAATGAAAAATTATACTTTATATATTTATGTTACACACAAAGGAATTTTTTCATTTATTCTTTATGATCTATTGCTCATTTCAGTTTACATAATAAATATCTATCAATAATTTACAATATTTTGCATTTAATATTTATTACAAAGAAGCTAATTATCTTAATAGGTATAATGAAATATGGTTAATTAAAGATTTACATTATATAAATTCTAGGTTAGGATATTAGTAATTATTTGAATATAAATAAAATTGGTGAGTTTAAAAAAGATATATCTCTTAATTGAAAACAAATTAACTAAATTTATCAATTTTTTTATATCAATAATTAAATTTCTATACGATATATTTTAAACAATTGAATATCTTATACTTAAAATCAAATTCCTTTTATTTTAAATTCAATGCTAAAAAAATGACTTAAAATAGCAAGTAAGTTCATAAATAAAATCAAGTGAAAACAGTTATTAATAAAAGTTTATATATTATTATAAATATATATAATTATTAAACTTAACTCATAATAAAATTGAGAAACAAATTTATGTGTGAATTATATTGATAATAATTTTGTATTTTACCTTTAAATAATAAAAATAATAAACCTTATCCTTAATAAATATAAAACAATTAAACCACATGCTAATTAAAATGAGTACTAATTTTAATTATAAAATTCAATAATTAAATGAAAAATATTCGAGTTTTGATTAGTAATAATTAAACCAACTACCAAATTAAATTTTAGAAAATATGTAATAGTAACACATAGCTCCTATTCTAACAAACTCAAGTAACAATACTATTTATGGAGGTAGTCGATACCTAAATCTTTTAAAATATTAAAATTATTTATTTTTCTAACTATAATAATTTAAATTTAAAAAATTTGTTTTATATGTTTTAATTGAAGCATAAATTTGAGAAGATACTTAAAAATGTATTTATATGGAAATATTTCATTATAAGTAGAATACATTAAATTTAATGTTAAAAAATTATAAAAATAAAATATATAAAAGTTCTTTTGGTTTGAGTTAAACTATCAACAATCCTCAATTTAGTATTTTTAACCATCCAGTTTAGTTTAATATAAATTTTTTTAATATAATTTATAATGAAAATTAGCAAAATCAATAAATTCAACAGCAGTAAATCAGTTAGCAAGATCATAATTCTAACAATATTGCTGCTTTATAATTCATCAGGAAATTAAAAGATTAATAAATTCATTAAAAATATCAAAATTATTGATACTTAATCAAAATATTAAATATATATACTCAATAAATTATTTCTTTTTATAATATGAATTCTGATAATTTAATAATTCAATTTATTTGATGATAATTATTAGAATATGAATTCTTTTATAAATATATAAAAGTATTTTAGTCTGCTTTAGCATGTTATTGATTTCAATTTAATAATCATTATATTTCAATGATATTCTTCATTTCTGGAAGAACTTAACTTTTCAGAATTTAGATAGTTTAATAGCACATATGAAATATTGATTGAATTTAAATAATTATAAAAATTTAATAATCTTGATAATTAAGTAATATTTATTCGTAATAGTACCTCCAAATCATCCGAAATATTTCAAATGAAAACTTAATAAAATCTATTGGATAAATCTTGAATTATTCCCTTAATATCTAATAGAAAAATGATGCTGAATAATTTAATTTCTAAATGCTCAATCATGTATTTTGTACTAGTGGAAGATTACTTTTTGGACTTGAAGGTACTTTATAAAATTATTTTATATATTTTATTATTAATGCAGTAATAAAAATGGAATAGGGATAGTTAATTCAATTAACTTAAATCAAATTTATTTTTAAAAAACAAGAAAATGGTTGTGAAATTTTGTGCGCATTTATCAATTTTTAATTAGTAATTATTAACTATATACTTACTTTAAAAAATTCAATAATTTAGAACCACTAGTATCAAAATACGGGAGGGGGGTCTAAGTCGGTACCACTCAATTTTTGAAATCCTAAGTCGGTTCCATTTGAGAAAAAAATTTTTACCCCAAAATCCTAAGTCGGTACCACATAAAAAATAGTTATTTTTTTTATTCAATAAAAAATATTTATTTTAAAGTTAAATAAATTTTTATATTATAAACATTTTTAACTTAATTATATAAAAATTTTAAATGTAACGTAAAAAAGACAGAAGAAAACAAATAAGATCAAGATGTATAAATGTTAGATGAAGATGAAATCAACAATGAAAATACAAGACTTAGAAATTTTAAAGGTACAAACTAAATTGAAAGTTTATGGTTTGAACTTAAAAGATATATTAAATATATTTATGGTTCATTAAGCGATGAAAAATTGCATGACTTTTTAATGGAGGCTCTTTGGAGAAGACCTGTCAAAATGAAAAAAGAAAAACCAGATGAATCATTACTTTCAACGCCTACTAAAATTTTTGCTAAGTCAGTGCTAGTAGTCCTCCTCTGGTCTTCTGGCTATAGCTGGCTCATGAATCCTCAAATCTTTATGGAATTAGCCTAAAGTCTATAAGGAATATTAGGGTGCCTAAAAGTCTATCCTATAACCTAAATTTGTGGATGAAACCAAGCTAAAGTGTCAAAACAAAATTATGTTCTAAATCCTGGTAGAATATGTAAAGATCCTTTTATAATTAAATATTGGCTGTTCTGGTAGTTAGATTATTGACAATTTTAAGTGGTGCTACTGGAGAAGGATCAAAATTTTAAAAGGAATTGAACTTAGTGAATCCTTAGATAGATTTTGAATATATTATTAATTACTTAAAATTATATTGAATGAAAAATATAATTCTTTCATGTGGTACCGACTTCGGATATTGGGGTAAAAAATTTTTTTTCAAATGGTACCGACTTAGGATTTCAAAAATTGAGTGGTACCGACTTAGGATTTCAAAAATTGAGTTGTACCGACTTAGACCTCCCCCCAAAAATACAGTTATTACTTTTAAATACTATATCAAAGAGCCCAAAATCTTTTGAATTAACTAATTAAAAATATCACTAATTTAAATTAACTTTTTGATTTAAGTGTATTACTACATTAATGTACTACATTGTTTAGAAATTAATTCACTTAAAACATCACATTTAATTACTAACTCTCTTCAGAAACTTTTAGAGAGTCTTATTAGATTGCATTATTCTAATTTGTGATGGAAGATTTAATCTCAATAAAATTTAAATTGTTTAATTAAATTTAACAAATATATAAATGAAAAATAACAATGTATATTAGAAACAATTTTATAATTTTAATTATTAAGAAAAGTAACTTTAATTCAATTTTTTAAATTTAGAAATTTCTTAAAAGGAATAAACATATTTTTGATAATATATATGATAATATTTTCATATCTTTTATAAAATGTTAGAAAACATAATTATATATCAATATTTATATATTTTTTTAATTTCTTGAATGTAGACACATCAGCCCTTCTATCTATTCAATGTTAAATCAAATAATATAATGTAAAAATATAAATTAGAAAGTCAAATTTGTTTCTAAAAAATTGACATCACAAAAAAGATTTTTTAAAATTATTTATCACTTTACAACTGAAATATATATATTTTTTTGTTTATTTATTTTTTAGGTTATTGTTTTAATTATCTAAACAACATTACAATCTAGAATGCAAACTTTGATATATTTAGAAGAGTCTTTTTTAGTATTATGAGACTGGGATTATTTTACTAAAATTTTTTTTACTTTATTTTATTTTTTATTTTTCTAACCAGAAATACTTTTTGACATAATATTTTTTTATGTTACTAAAGGAACAATTTTCATTTTAAATTAAATTAGGATTCTAAAATTATATTAATTTATATTTAAAACTTATAATCAATAAGTTAATAGACAAAAGTTTTATTATAATTCTTTTTTATAAAAATTAAATAGTTATAATTTAAAAGAAGTAGTTTAATGCTATTATTGTTTGATATTTAAAATAATTATCATAGAAGTAATTTGAAGATAGAACTAATTTTAATAAAATGAAAGATTTAGTAAATAGAAGATATAACAATTTCAAAATATAATGCAATAAAAAGCTTATTGCTTTAAAAAAATACTTTATTTAGTTTATAGCATTTATATTTATCTATAGATATTTGTTCTAACCGAGATATCCCTCCCCATACCATTCCCCACCTAAACTAAGAAACCCCTCCCCACCAAATCCTAATACCCATCATCTCTAACTTTCCTTCACTAACTTTTGATTTTGTAACATTTTCTTATAAAAGCTTATAACCAAAATGATCAACGGACAAAGTGAATCCTATAAAATTATTTCATTGCATGTATTTTCGGTTCGCAAGACAAATAAAAAATTAGAAAAAAAACTAATTATTATGGAGGTGAGGGAGGGCTCGGGGTGAACAGTTAAGGATCTAAACTTAAATAAATTATTAAAATCTTATTAACAAAAACTTTCAAACTTATATTTAATAAGTTAGTGAAGGAAAGTTAGAGGTAATGGGTATCAGGATTTGATGGGGAGGGGTTTCTTAGTTTAGGGTGGGGAGGGGGTATGAGAAGGGGTATCTTGGTAAGAACAGATATTAAATTAATCCAGTAAGATGATTGGAACATAATAAATTTCAGGATCTATGTCTTAAATCGGTTTGTCAACATATATATATTGATTGCATATTGGCTCCCATGCAATCGTGAGCTGACTTCCCTATTACCTCGATATTTATACTTTTATTAAAGAGTGTTATTTCTTTCCTAAAAAGAAATCTTTAATAAGAAAATATCAGCAAAATTATAAAAAATAATTACATTAAAGTAAAAGAAATAAGTTGCAACTTAGGTTAATCTATGGCATAAAATCTAGGGGAGATGAAGTATCCTGCACTCGAGAAAGTTTCCTAAATTTTATTAAATATAAAATTAATTAATTCCTACATGAATTCAAAAATTTTATAATTTTGATGACCCTTTAAATATTAAATGGAAATTAATAAATCATTTAAGTAGTTTTAGAAAATAGTAAGAGAGTATTTTCTTACAAAAATGAAAGAAATATAAATAGACAAATAGTTGTAAGGTGTAGTATAATACCTTCAGATAAGTTCAAACTTTTAGAAATAATGTATATTATCATGAAACTGATATTCATTAACCAAGGGGAGGATATTTTACCTGGAGTTTTTATAAAACCTTAAAGAATTTAGAACTTTTGGAGTCATCTCAAATACTTAAGAAATACAAATAGTGGATCATTTCCAGCATTGTATGCCTAAGAGTTCTTAGATGAGTTGGCATTCGGTAGAAATGAGTTAATGCTTAGTATTCATGGTATAAAAATATTGACTAAATATTTATAACTAAATATAATTATAACAATGAAGTAGGTCAACATGTTGGTTGATAATTGTTATATAGATTAATTTAATAATAATTTTTTATAGTGCAAAAATTTTCTATAAAAATATTTTTTTCACATCATAATTCAGAAAACTTCCCCCAAAATCTATATTTAAAGCATACTTTTTATTTCTAAATAATGATTTATAAGATAATAAAATTTATCTAGTGTTAAAATACTATTAAGTTTACAATTGTATGTTTCTATTTAAAGTTTAATGAAAATATGAATTTTTTGTCAAAACGAAACGATCCCCAATTATGACTAAGAATTTTGAAAGAATAAGGATAAATTACTAATTAAAAAAGAATCTATATACTATAAATCTTGAGAACATTGCCTCCTTATATATGACTTAATTTAATCAAATTAAACAAGATAATTTGTAGACACATTTAAATAAAATTAAAGATGCTGATTATTATCAAGAACTTTACAAGTTTGTTATGAAAAATTTTGATGATTCCATTTTAAAGAAATTCAATGAGTATTGTTTAATGAAATAATAGAATATAATAAATAAGTCTTCCAAAATAGAATTTAAATTATTTAAAATATATTTGTTTTAATATATTTTGACTTACTTTAAAATTATTTAAAAAAATATACAAAAATATAAAAGAAACTAAAAATAAATTCTAATTATAAAAAGAAAGTAGAAAGTACTTATATAATTATAAATTAACAAAGTATAAATTTAAATATTGCAATATTACTTTAAAGAACATGATTAAGTTGATAATTGACATTATTACTTTTGGCACAATCTTTAAACTTGACATGCAAATTTATTAATAGAGAATATTAAGTATAAAAATTTATTTATATATAGTAACAAGATAGTAATTAAATTAATTATGAAAGTTACAGTAGATATTAGAACATCCTTATAAATATGAAGCTTATAATCAGAAGAATTTAACTATTGTAGTAACATATTTTACTTGTAAAATCAATTTAAATAAAATGTATAGAAAATAGAAATATTGGAAGCTAATTAAAAACGAGACAATATGGAACTTTATTTATAGGGTATTTAGATCAGTTAGATTTTACTTTTGAGTTTACCTTTCTATCGCATCCATTAGATCGAGATAAATTGATAAAAATTAAGTAATTTATTTAGACAATTTTTATGAGAAAATTCAAATTATTTATCTCGCTTCTCCATAGATGCAATAAAAAGGTAAAGCCCAGCTGATCATAATTTTCTCTCGAACAAGAACTTTATTGTCTAAGGTAGGACAAAGTTAACTGCCAATCTATAAAAGCCAATTATTTTAAATAATGTAAGTATTTTACAGTTCGCGGAAATTTATTTATAAACACCTCACCTTTTTTAGAGATAAAATACCTTAAAATTGATAATTTAAAAATAATATTCAAAAACTCTTATCTAAACATATAGTAAGTTAATTTTTTTAATTTCATGAATCTTATTGAATACTTTGATATTAATTTTCTATTAATTTACAATTGAAATGTATTCCAACAATAATTTAAATAAATATGGCATTTTATAAATTTTTTTTAATTTATAAGTACTATCTATTTTTCAAAAGTTTAAAAAATTATAATATTTTTGTTGATGATTTGATCCAAATTTTCAAAATTTTAGATAATAATTTGATTTTGCTTGTTTTTTATTTGAAGTATGTTAAAAATTCATTTACACACCTTTGAACAAAGCTATCACAATGAATTTAAGAATGAAGTTATTTGTTCGATTTGATAGTTCATGATTAGATATTGTTGTATTTATTTTGAAATTATTTTTGAAACTAGAGACTATAAAGGAAGAGTAAATGTGAATGTAGGATATTTAAATATAATTGATATGAGGAGTATTAATTTTTCTGTTTAATATTTCCAAGTTTTGATTCATTTAGTGAAATTAAAGCCACTAAAATCAAATATTTTTACACTTTTAAGGGATTTTTGAGAAATACCAAAATATATTGTATTTTCTGTGGTACAAGTATTATTATTTTGAATGCAAAAATTTATTGGTATTAATAAGAACCTTTTGGCTATTTTTATGATTTTGCTCAAAATTCTAAAAATTACACTTTTTGTTTGAAGTGGATCAACTCATGGAGCGAGCTCTGATTTTAGCTCTATTAAACTTATGGTGTTTTTAGGCTCATTTTTTATAATTGCAATATATAGATCGATTTATTTACCTCACGCTTATACTACTAACAACTAGAAACTAATAAAATAAAATTAAATGTCAATAAATTATTCAATTATATTATTACCATAATTATTATAAGTAATGTATAAGTAATGTATAAGTAATATATAAATACATTTTAATATATATTATTTCGACAATCTTTTATTTAATCATAATTTAATATTATAGTTTAATGTTAAACATTACGTAAACGCTTATTATAATAATTTTAAATAAAATTATTAAAAAAGATATAATCAAAATTATTATTTATAATTATTTTCAATGTATATAACAAACCAAAATGGAAGAATGATAAATTTAAGAGCAGCGCCTGTCCAGTTAAAACATGTCCACTAGCCAAACTTAATTAAAGGTATAATTTTACAATCAAAACATACAAATATTACTATACTATTTACTATCCTTTTATCTGTTTATCGTTAATATTTACACATTAAATGTCTTTTAGATAATGTGAATTACAATCATGTGAGTGTTAAGAAATATAGCAGAGCAAATGACTCATTATTATATATTAATTATTTCATTTGTTAAATAATCATAAAATAAAACTTTATATATTTAATATATAAATCAGCAATATTTGGTGGCAATAGCTTTAATGTGAAATTGATTAGTCATAACACAAGCATAAATGAAAATATAAATTCACATGATAAGCTATGGGTTATAAATCAGAGAAAAATAGAGAAATAAAAAATACTCAAGAGACAATAAAATAGATTACATTAAGAAAGAATTCAAAATTAACATTAGGAGGCAGCTATGTATTGATAACTATTAATGATTAAAGAAATATTTATTATATGTTCTTTGAATTATAACAAATTATTATAAAAAAATTAGAATTAGCAATATTAGATAAGAAATTAAAGTTAAAACTATAGTCACAATAATAGTGTGCTGAGTAGCATGGAATTAACATCAATTACTAAGGGAGATAAGGAAACTAACAACTCTTATATAAATATGCCAAGTAAAGTAAATAGGAGGATCAAGTTAATAAATCGATTATTTTCATTATATTAGCTCAAATATGGTCAAACTTAATATATAAAAATTATAAAATAATTAAAGTTAAGATAGCCAAGTTCATAATAAAAGAAAGTAAATCAAACGATCTATAGTAGCATTAACTAAAACTCTATAACTGCAGACCCTATATAAAAATGGGCTAATCCCTAAAATTTAGACTCAAACACTTTACTATAAATCACAAACTTTAGTAATAGACACTAAAGTGAGATAAAACAATAAAATAATCATGATTAATAAATCAATGATGTTTATACGTTTCATACAACAGCATATAACGAGAAGAATCATGAAAATTAGTAAAATATGAGTTCTAAGTTTTTACAAAAATAAAGTCAAAATTAAACCATTTATAGTTAAAATATTAGGAATTACAATCAAAACTTAATTAATAGTGGTATAGATTAACAAACTATCTCATAGCAAGTTCTATTGCTTGATTTAAAATATATAGAAATATTTAATTTAATACTGTTTAAATTTAAGATTATTAGTAAAAATAATATTAAAGCATATATAATAAATAAGAAAGAATTTTAAGTATTTCAATGACATGAAAAAATAAACAGTAAATTTAAAATTAATTTATGAATTTTAAATATTTTTTACCACCCAGTAATCAAATATATTATTTAGTATATTTTTAAAAAGCAGAGTATTCCAATAATAATTGGAGAAAAAAAGAATATACATTAAGACAGAATTTAAGCTTTAAATTTGCCTTATAAATAGCTAAAGCAATCTCTATATAATCAATATAAAAATATCAATAATGTCTAACCACAATCTGGAACCTAAAGTTTGGATAGACTTTAGAAACCTTCACCAACTGAAGAGATGAAATATTTCTATAATTAAAATTCTGCCATTAATAAAAACAGCAGGTTTAATACTAATTTTACATAAGATGGCAATCAAAGTAATTAATCAAGGAATGGTGATAATAAAAAGCGAATGCAATAATCCATGTATTCCTATGAAATTAAATAAAACAAAAACACAGATAAATAGCACACACCTTATAATAAAAATCAATAATTAAATGGGTTTTATGATTTAAAATCTTCATTAGAACCTCACCAGTAAAGCTTCGATTTACTGATAAACTCAAGTCACAATTAAAAATAATAAGCAATTTTATACATATAACCTGTGAAATATGAATTAAATTAGAATTTAAACACTGATAGCGAGAGATTGGACACTTTTCACAAAGATCTTAATGAGGGCACTTCATCTATATCAATAAAAAACAGAGCAAATTAGAGAATATCATTGAGTAGTAAGTAAAATTCGACATAAAGTAGGAAAGCAAAGCAGATTGAATTTGAATAGAGTTTTGAGGAATTGGAGCTTAGTGGGATAAGCATTCGTAAGGGAATTGATGTCAAAATAAATAAAAAATCTAAAAATTATTGAAACTTGGTTGGTGATTAATTAGCAATTAAATTTTTATTGAAAACCGTTTTCTCAAGGTCTGCACCATTTATTACTTGTTTGGAGTAACTTATTTTTTTCAAATAAAAATGTGAAATTAATGGTAGACAAAGAAACCGATAGTAAAGAATCTACTTTAAATGGAGAAGCTACTATAAATCACTTAAGCTCACCTATGTTTAAGGAAAAAATGAAACAAAATGATATTCAAAATGGAATTTCTATCATCGATGATCAAGTCAATTTTAATAGCAATATTCATGAAAATTCGAATTTAAACAGAGAAAATAAACATCATAAAAAAGAGTCTATTGATAGTATTACGATTCTTAATGAAACACAAAAATAGGGGAATAAAAATTAAATTTAAATCAATATTATTAATAACTGACAAAGATAATTATAATTTTTTTAAAATGTACTTCGTCTTCCCAAAAATCAATAAATAACTTTGATTTGCTCTATAATAAACCTTAGAGTTAGCCTTAGTAGTAAGACCTGGAAAATTCAATGGATAATAAAGGGTCATAGACCAGCTATCCCTATTCCAATAATGTCTTCATTTTCAACATATAAGTCAGCTAAAACATCAACTCTAAATCCAACTAAAAACAAGGCAAGGATGGCCCTAAATCCCAAAAATATTTTCAAGGATAAAATCGAAGATAACATCAGCAGAGACACACTAGTCACATAAAAAGAAATTCAAGAAATGCAAAATCTGTCAATACATCTCAATAAAACACAAATAACTTCTCTGGTTAAAATACAAACAACAGCTATGAAAATACCTCAGGGATATTTTAGAATTAAAAACTGACTAATAGTCATGTCGATTTACAAATCAAAGCTTCGAATAAACTGGTTAAAGAGACTTATTTTTAAAGTATAGAGGGGGGTTTCAATAAAATTGGTTAAAGAATTAATAATTAAGATTTGAAAAGTAGGTATAATGAGTTAGGAAGTCATGATGAGTCTTCTAATTCCTTAATTAAATTACAAGAGAATGAAGACATTTGTATTTGTTATTATTGGAACTGGTATTTTATAATAAAACTTTAAGAGTATTTAGTATTTTGTTAGACATTTCCCCTTATAAAACAGTTAATTAAAACAACAAGACTTATTTCGGAGGTGGTTTCTCACATCACACCTAATCCAGAGATTAAATCGCTCCAAAATAAAAAGTTTAAGGAATCTTAAACTACAGTAGTGATTTGAAACACATTGATAAACAGCAGCACAGCATGAGTTTTTATTCATTGAATTTCACACCAGAGGAAATGCAGAATAAGCAAGCGAGTTTATTATAGTAAACTATAAGAAGGTAAAGTTTTAGTAGCAGTAGTAATGATAAATAAGTTTATAAGAATCAATAAGTTAATGATAAATGTGCTATTGAAGGGTAAAACTAATAAATCAATAAAAATAATAATGTAACTGCTTATAAAAATAACTATTTGTCATTTTGAAATCTAAAATGTTTGTCATATTATATTCTAGTAATTATATTAATATTATTGAACTATTGCAAATTATTCTAAATTATTCTTTTTTAATCGATTTTTTGATAATATTAATTAATATTTAGAAGGAAAATTAGAGTTTAAATTGAATAATAATCTAGGTATGAAGGGAAATATCTAGAATAATACTCTATTAAACAATTAGATATTGCTATTTCTTTAAAATTAATTTAAATAGGAAAGATGTTTATTTAAATCATTTTCATAAAGATATTATGATAAGTAATTTTGTATTTTAATAGTTGGAATAAAAATAAAATTGAATCATTATATACCTGTAATTATAGTCAATTAAAGTTGAATGATAAAATTATAATTTAAAACTAATTCATCTAATTTTTCTTAGAAGTTTGATGGAATAATTTAAATTAAAAAGTCATTGTAAAGTAATATTTAATATTTTTCCAACACAATAATTTAAAATCTAGAAATAATTTTATTTTAAAAGCCAAATATTTTACAAATTATTTAAGCTATTTTAACAAAATTTATTGTATAATAAATATAAAAGTTAATTCCTTTTTATTTAATAACACAGTTAAAGCACTAATTATCAAAGAAGAAATTTCTGAATATGAATAAAGCCCTGAATAGTCTTTAAAAACATAGGAAAATACAGAAAATAATGAATGACTTGGTGGTTGCAGGACCTTAAATCACTCAGTAATACCAAAATAATAATAATGATTACTTATAAGAATCAGATAAGATTGATAATAATAAAGATGGGGGGGGAAGTTTCCTGCCCCAAAATTTTATATGCACCCAAAGGGGGAAGTTTCCTGCCCCAAAAAAGGTAGTTTCCTGCACCTTCGTAAGTTTCTTGCCCCATACATAAAAACATGGAATTTTTATAATTTTAAAAGAATCTCTATCATCAATTATGATATAGTTATATTTTAATTTAGCTTCAAATATCATTTCTACCTTGATAATGAATACACATTTAAATGAAAATCACATCAATTATTAATAAAAAACAAATTATTAAGCCTTGTTTATAATATATAATTTGATAAAGAATAATTATGTACCTTGAAAATTATATAATAATAAATGTTGTATAGTACATGAATATATTAATTGAAATTGAAATTTATTTATTTCTAATAAAATTATTGCAAAAAACATAAAATTTTATGTTGGGGCAGGAAACTTCCCCCCCCCCCATAAAGATTAATATAAGAATAAGCAGAAAGTATATTATTAACAGCAACATAATGGTAATAGTAAATCCATTGAGAAAATGTTGGAAAATAATTTATTTACCAGTTATTGAATATATGCTTTTGAATGATCACTACTTGTAATTAATTAATTATTTATATACCACTTTGAAGGTATTTTAGGTCGTGTTATATTCAATTGATAAAATGAATTTGAGAATATAAATATAAATAAATAAAAATAGATAAAATGAGTTTCAATCAATTATTCAACACTGCCGCAGAGCAGCCTCAACTCCAAAATGCCATACCTCAGTAATTAACCCCTGTTGTTGAAGAAATCAAATACCCTCATGAAGTTTACAATTACATCATCAATAAGTGCTTTGATGCTTGTAAACTGTGTAATTGATTTAAAGTAATTTCATTCAAATCTTTTGGTTTATCTATAATTTTGACAATAAATCATTGGATTCTACTGAAAATACATGTGTGGAGGACTGCGTTTATCACATCAGAGAAGGTCCACATAGTTTCTAAAAAGCACATAGATTTTAGGGTTTTCTCCCAAGTCATGAACTTAAACCCCAGGCTTAACCATTTGGAGGCTATTGATCATAATTAATTAAAAAATAAAACACTAATAAATTTGATGAAGAGAAGATAGAGAAAACTGATCATAGTGATTGTTTTTATTGTACTTATGGACATTAATTTGATTATAAATGTTAATAACAATTAATACTGCTTCATAATTTAAGTGTCAATACCCTAAGTTAGTGTTGAAGTAAGTCTCCCCAATTCCATAGTAAAACTAATTGGCTCCTCCAGCACCGATCATTCCCTGCTTTAACAACATAAAACTCTAATATTACTGTAGAAATTCTTGTGCTTTCTAGTAACTGGTGTCACTACTATCCACTGGTTCGTATTTAAAAACTTCTGCATCAAGTTGTTTTATCAGTTTATCCTCGTATTTTTCGTAGTATATATCTCCTTTGCCCTTAAATTTCTCTATTATTTGAGTTATTTTACGGTATTTGGCTTCACTTCCCCCGATCTGGTCTTTTAAGAGTTGTTCCATAAGTTCAGTGGAGTCTCTCAGCCCATCTTACTTAACTATTTATAAGTTAATTTTACTAGTTATTCCAATTATTTACAATATTTAGGATCTTACTTGGGCACCATAGAGATTCTCAAAGCATCAATATTGAATGGTTCAACAATAGATTCTCTACCTCCCTTCTGTTTATCAAACATATCGTCATTGCCATCTCCAAAGTCAATGTCTTTCTCCACCAGTTAATCAAGCATTTCATAGTCTTTCTTTTCTTCATCTCTTCCTTAGTTGCCTTTGTTATCATTTCCACCATCCAGATCGTTTTCATCGTCGTCTCTATCCTGATCAGTGCCAACTGCTGCACCTTTCAATAGTTAGTCAACTATTTTACAGTTATCTTATATTATATTTAATAAAATGTATGAATATGTTTATAAATATTTTAATCTTAAACTTCATCATTGTTATCATCTTCGTTGTTATCTTCATCATCATCCTGTTCTCCATTATTTCCAGCATTATCAAGAACTGAGTTCAACTACTTAACATAATCAGCATATTCAAAACCCTTCATTAAATTTATAGTTTGTTTATTTTGTATTTAATGGTTTAGTTTTATTAATTAATTCCATTATATTAAGTATTATAATAATATAAAATCATTTATTCATTATGAACTATAAATATATTAATTATTAATAATTGACATATTGTACTTAATCAATTAGTTAAGATAAATTTATGTTTTAAATTACTGATCGATATATTGCTATTTACCTCCTTCCACTTTCTACTTGTCTTTTTTATCACTTTGCTGTGCATGTGTGGGTGTTTTCTGCACATTCCCTGGGTTCATCTTGCCAAACGCTGGTCTAGGGGACACATCCCGCTTGTTATTAGCTTCATCCTCTAGCAATTACTAAGCAGAAACAGCTCTATGTCTCAAGTTAACAATTGGCTGTTTTGGTGGTGTTTTGTCTCTTTAATTATCGAAAACATTTCTTGGGTTTTTTCCAATAATTTGAATGTCTTCACTGATGTTTACTCCAGAAGGAGAGTGAGACTTGTCTTGAGGGGTTTTAAGCTGGCTTTGTGCTGAGTTTTATCTGTTATAAAGGTCATTTATTCTGTTTCTTACTCCTGCTATTTAATCTTTTATGTCATTAGACTCATTTCTGTTGCTGTTTGGAGGGTTTTGGTTTCCTAAGGCACTTGGAGGGTTGTATGCAAATGGTTGTTTTACTGCTTTATATTCATAAAATAAACTTACAAATTAGATTTATATATGAGGTATAAATTATTGATTCTTCTTTCTTCTTCTTGATATCATCTAGCATTGCCTTGTGTTTCTCTTCTTTCTCTCTCTTCTCTTTTTCCTGTCTCTCTAGCTTCTCCTTTCAATTATATATATCATAAAATGAATATAAAATTGTGAACTTTCTTTCTTGTTCAAATCTGTCTACTGGATTTTAAGCAGCACCTCCAAAGTAATTATACCCACCACCCAATTTATTATTCTGTCCAGCAATTGGTGAGACATCTCTGTTCAATATAATAGTTTCTTACATTATAATAATACTATATTATTTGTTATGGGTTGTTTCCACCGACAGGACTTTTATCACCATTATTACACAATTAAATACTAATATGGTATAATTATATTTATCATGATCATTTTTAATGAATACATAATTGCTGAAGATTTTAAGTAAAATGTAATTTATGAAGTTAATGCTTTTATATAATATATTTTTATTATTCTAATTGAGTTAATCAGAACCAAAGTATTATTGTATTATTTTACAATATAATTACCTGAAATTATCAATAGAAATCAAATTAAAATTATATAATAATCTTAAAAATAAAATTTCCAAAAAATAAATCTGTTTATCATTTAAAAAATAATATATAAACAATATTTATATTAACATTGATGTTGACATTAGCACCTCCAATATCAAACCTATTGTTTTGAATGTTCTTGGGGTCTGGCTGTTTTTGCTAAACTTGCTGCTAATTTCTATTGTTAAAAATGTTTCCAAGAGGTTGTTACTACTGGTTTATGGGGCTTACTCCTCCGTTTCTACCTGGGGAAGGTTGTTTACCAAACATTTGAGCTGGTGGTTGTTGTTGTTATTATTGTTATTGATTTATGTTAGGCTTGTTGTAATTTCTTATATATTACTTATAAAGTATAAAATGCTCAATTTAATATGAAATGTTAAACTAATAATTTTATGGGGTCGCTGACTGAGGAATGTTGTTATTTCTTCCCATAACATTGGATGGAGGAATTAAGGGTGCAGAAGGTTATCTCTATAAGTTATTCTTATCAAGCTATGGTAATTGAGCTTATGGTGGCTTTGAATAAGGCCCGTGCACCATAACATTATGCTTATGTAAAATAGTATGAGAGAACTCATCCTTAAATACATCTTCATTCAAGAACTGTTTGATTCTCCTGGCAATGATTGGGGTTTTAAGTATCTAGTTGATGTTCAGTCTCTTTTGGACGTCTAGTGTTAGCATTTAGGAGATTAATGTTTTTATTTCTCTGCTGAAATGTGAAGGTAAAGGACTGTATTCACCCTTAACAATTTTCATTCCTAGGAAATGTATATTGGTTCCATCAAAAGGGGGCTTAAGGGCACACAATTCATAAAACATTACTCCCAGAGACCAGATATCACTCTTGAATGAGTAGGGTCTACCTTGAATAATTTCAGGGGATAGATAGTAAGGTGTTCCAACCATGGATTTAGCCACTTCACAAGTGTTGTTAAGTACTCTAGCTATACCAAAGTCACCCATCTTAATAAGATTTTAGCTTGTTAAGAAAACATTTTGACACTTTATGTCTCTGTGCAACACTTTTCTATCATGTATATGCTTCATTGCAAGTCCAATTTGAGTAAACCAATCGAGAATCTAATTTTCACTGAAATACCGACCTCGCTAGTTCTTGATCATTTGCTGTAAATCTCCACCGTCTGCAAAATCCATAACTATGCACAGCTTGCCTTTCTTAGTCTTGTACACTTCTCTAAATCTTACAATGTTTGGATGATTGAATCAATCAAATTTGATTAATAACAAAAATTCGAGTTTTATAATAATTTCATGAATACTTCCAGGATCTTAGCTTCCTTGAGAGTGTCTTGTCTTTCTCGTTCACTCATGCCTCCAATGTCAACTTACTTAATGACAGCCAATGTTTTATCACTTTAGCATTCAACCAAAAAGGCCTTTCCAAAAGCTCCTTGTCCAAGTAATTTAATCTTTTTATAGACTTCAAAACTGCCTCCTTAGTTGGCATTATTAGCAATTGCATTGTTTTGAGGTTAATTTCCCAATCCATATGGGTTTGGATTGTACCCACCGTAAGCTTGCATTTTCTAATTAAATTATCAATTTATGCCAAATTTAAATTCGAATTGGATTTAATTTATTATCGATTACATTTATGCATCACTATCCTTTTATGAATGAATTTCAAATCTTTAAACAAAGTTGACTGAGAATTAATAATAAATTATTACAGAATTTAGATTTAATGAAGAAATTATTCGGAGCAAAAAAGAAGGAGGAACCCAAGCCACCCGCTCCCACCCTCACTGACACCTCATCCAAGGTAATTTAAATATTTTCTTGATTGATTGTTAATCACAAGTTTTAAACCTCATTACACGGACTTAATAATCACCTTAAACTTATAGCTTGGAGAAAGAGGGAAAGTAATCCAATCGAAAGTAGATGAATGCAATAAAGAATTAATGAACATTAAAAATCAGATGAAAACTGCTAAGGGCATGTCCTACAAGTCTCTTCAACAGAAAGCTCTCGCTGTGCTCAGACGCAGAAAGATGTACGATGTGCAACTCGGCAATCTTATGAACCAACAGTTCAACATTGATCAAGTTCAGTTCACTAGTGAAACCATTACTAACACGATCGAGACTGTAAGTAAATCAAGAGAAATTAGCCGATATTAGGCATTTTTTGTTTTTAAAGGATTTATAAGGCATAAATTTATAAAATTGATCAATACTATTCTCGTATTACTTGCTTTACTCTCCAAAATTATGAATTTCGCTTATAAACCTCATCATTTCATTTTAAAACTGTTTATTAAACTTAATGTTATAGTTTGCAGCTCTGAAAGAAGCTACAACTGTCTAACAATAAGAAATGAAGAAATTGAACATGGACTAGATGGAGGACTTGTTTGATGACCTCGCAGATATGATGGCTGACTAACAAGAAATTCAGGAGGTCATGTCACGCTCATATCAGGTTGAATACGATGAGAGTGAACTTATGAATGAGCTCAATGAACTTGACGAGGAAATCATCAATGAATAACTTGGTGCTGGACTCAATCAATAAAAACAATATACCTTGATTAAATCATTGTTTCAATAAAATGTAATTAAGAATGTCCCAAGTTATGTGCCAGTTTCATAACAAAGTACTGGAGCCATTAAAGCACCAGTTAGTGAGGAAGATCAGCTTAAGAATCTAATGTAAATCTGATAATAAAATCTCAACATAAAACACTAAGTTTGTATTTGATTCTATAAATAATTCTCCATAAAATCTCAAATTTATTGGATGCTTTTTTATCATTTATTTCCTTTTTAATTTATATAAAAACTGAGAAGAATCTTAAAACAGTAAGTTCCCTTATTGCTTTGATTGATAAAGCTACAAAAGCTATCCTTTCTTAATTTAATTCATAAAATTTGCTCCTCCTGCACCCCCTGGTCCAATGATGCCTGCAAAAGCCTTCCCATGAATCGATCTTTTCCCTGGGTTGTTCCCCACTCTACCTATTAAATAATTCTTTCTATTCATTGGCAATTGATATGCTGGTAAACCATTTAATCCTTAAACGCTTTATTGAATAGTATTCTGATTCTACTGTTAATTTTAATATTGGCTTAAAATATGCTGATTGTAGAGTTCTTCAAAGCCAGGGACTGACCCTGTCATATCAACACCAGAATTGTGTAATAATTTGTTTATGTAGGCCAAATCTGCAAAATTTTATGTTAGTGCCAAAGTGCCATTATCTTTTTAACTTCCTCTGATAGCGTTATTGTTTCTCATGGATGCCTAGTAATACTGACTTTCACTTGAGAAATCAGCGAGTAAATGAGTATTTTTATTGCTTACAGTTTATCCAAGGATCATGTTATATTTTGATGTTTTTTCTTTGAATGGACTGGTCTCCAAATTATTGGTGTTTTGTAACTTTATAGAATTGAGATAATTCTTAGATTTTGGGGATTATTTGTTTTGAAATTTTTACTACACAATTTCACTCTCATTAACCACTTAATTTTAGTTGTGTTTATCTTTAAAAAATGAGTCTTAATAGTTATTCTAAGGTGAATCAAGATGTTGAGATTTTTCTTAAGATTAGGAATCAATTGCTTGAAGATGTTTTTCCAGTTTACTAGGCAAAATTAAATGTGAATTATGTGACATAGGCACTTATTCAACAAACTTCAAATCATAGTCATTCGAGTTCTTTGAAAGTTTCTTGACTGCATCACTTTTATTGGTATTAGATTTGTAGGAATTACTTGATTGTTTTCTAGATAACTTCTAAGGTATATTCCTCTATCTCTCTGACATGATTTAATCATCTTATACTTCATGAACTTATAATCTGTTTATATTAGGTAAGCTCTTAGGGCTAATGTTTTGAGAGAAGAAATGCTTATCGTTTTGTTTTTGTTAATGCGAATTTTAAGATAGTAATTTTTAGCCCTCTAGTCTAGTGATTTCAGGAATTTTCATTCTATTTACAATTATTTCATTAGTTAAAGATCCTGACTGTGTCGGTTAATTAGATTTACTTTAATTTGCTTTAATTTTATCTTCAATGTTTTATTAAAGTGTTGTAGATGTCCCAACTAGAAAATGCTGTTTTTTATAGTCAATCATCTTTTGGTAAATTTGCAATTCATAGTCAAATATTTATTGCTACTTTTTGTTTTCATTTTAGTCCAATACTCTTCCTTGATGCAAATGATTTACTCTTTAACTTGAATTCACCATCATTGCTGGCTTAGCCATATCTATGAGTACATCATAGTGCTTATAATGATTGTAAATACTATTACCACCCTTAACATTTTAAAGTTCTTAGGCCATTTTCTAAGAGCTTCGAATGCTTGCTTTATGTTTATTTTGCTTTTAAGTCTGGGTAATCGCTTATAATTTTAATGTTTCTTATTAAACTGCAGTTTTATCTTGATTAAGAGTTTGTCTCTCTTACATTTCTTTATCAAAAGTTTGTTAAGATAAGGTAAAGCCTTCTTAGTCAGTTAATGATGGGATGTTATTTGAGTTGAAATTTGTATTCTACTGAGTTTATTCATGTTACTGGAAATTATTTGAGACTTACATCTATCCGTTTTTACTAAGTATAGGTTTGTATTGATTGCTTGAAGATCCAGCTCTTGATGGAGGTTTTTAGGTTTGACTGAAAGCTCTACCTAAAATTCTTCTCCCTCTACTTTTGGCGTTTTGTGCCAACTAATTCTAGTTTTATGCTTAATTAAGAGTATATCTCGAATTAGAAATATTAAATTAGCTGCTTCTTTACTCTTGCTGATTTTATTAAGCATTCAAGATATCATTTTATAGTCTAGGTTGAGTTTAATAATCAAACTATTTTTCCATTAAAAGTGGAGATTATTCAATGGATGACTGATAAAATTCTTGAGTAAAATTCTATTTCTAAAAATCTTAGCTTAAAGACTCTTTTTTAATTTAATTAAACCCTGATTTTGTAGCTGAATCTTACCTTGTTCTATTCTGAAATTATTGAAAAATTTAGGGAATTGCAAAATTATTTTGATTGAATTGAATTTTATATCATATTTTTTATATCTCCCCAATTTTTTACTGATCAAATTAATCGATAGCTTTGTTATTAGTGTTATTATTACTATGTAAAATGTAACGCTTAGCTTCCGACCCATGCATTATAATCTCATGATCATTTAAATTTGAGTTTGTTTTAAAAACTTGGCATTACTGTTTTATCTACAATGGACTCAATTCATACTAGTTTTAAGCTTGTTAATTTGTTATTTTATAGTTAACTGGAATATTTTATTATTACAGATGTTGTTAAGTGTTCAACTACTTGCTTTGTGAATTCTATATAATTATTTGATTGCTTATACCAGTTAGACTTAAGTCACTCGTATTTGTAATTGGCTGCTTATTGCTATTGTGATTTGTTTAAATTTGCTGCTTTTTTAATTTAAAATCATCTTCAACTGTAAATGATTACTGTCTCGTGTGGTGGTGAGTGGCTTTATCATACTATTACTTATGAAGAGAAGTGCTTGGCTTAATTAATGAAGCTTTATTGTCATGGTTTTATCATTAATTTCTGCTCTCACTGAAACTTGAGGTTATTCCAAATCTCTTAGCATTTGCTGAATGCCTTTGATTTTAATTTAAGAGATGTTACGATTACTGAATATCTGACATTATAAAGTATTTTAATTTTTAAGAAAATTATGTTTAAAAAAAACTATATTATCTTAGCAACTTTTTTTTCTTCTGAATTTTATGAGAAATTTCGATGATCATTTACACTCAAAATTGTGAGAAGATTAAATATAAAAATAAAAATTTAACTTTAACTTGCTTGTGTAAGATATAAATTTCTCAAGCACCCTCATTAAGTGAATCAGATTTTGAGTCTTGCTATAATTAATTGAGGTCTGTGTGAGACTTTTAATTATTATTAAGATTATGTGGCATCTATTCTTAAATATACTTTTTTACTTTAAACTGCCTATCTTTTATCTAAAATGCATATTTTGAGTTAATTTAAATTGGCGTGAAATACTAATCTTTAGCCTCTTTACGGTTCTTCTTATCTTTAATATTACACATATATTCCCACATATTTTCATCATCATTATAGCCATTTACAGGAAAAGTATATTTTTGTTCCTCAAACCCTTCATCTATAGTTTAATACTCATTCTTTGCGCTTTAAAAGTACTACTAAGGGTTAAATTCTTAGTAGAATTAATCGACCGACAATTTTAACATATCATCAATCATTCTGGGAAGATAAATCTTTAGGATATTCGAGGATTCTTCTATGCAAGGATTCGTGTTTACTTCAATCAACCAAAGGTTGAAGTCCTCGTCTATGATAAAATCATATCCGAATAGTTCAAAGCATGATTTACGTTATTTTGGGTCAAGTGAATGTTTAGTTGCAAAGATAGACCTAACAATCAACTGCTTCATGCGAAAAACAAGATCCTTTTTCACATTTACTGAGTAACCTTTGTCATCTAAGTATTACTGAAAGGCATCGTAAGACATTTAATTTCCATCTTCAAAATTACCATAATTATCAGAGAATTTCTATATTGCATTATTTGTTAGATGAACATACTGGTCATCTGGGTTATTTGGATCAATGCCATATTCACTGCTTGATGTTCTTAAGTAACCTTCTTTAAAAATATAGCAAGACGAATCATAGTTTATTATCACCCACACTCTTATATCAAATTTCCTCTAGTGTATCAAAAGTGGTCGCTCAATATATTTCTGCAAAATGAAAGAGTTGTGCTTGAATTGAGTAACCTATGAAGCTGTGGTTGCTGATTATTTTTTATCTATGGTATTTGACAAGGTTTATGGATTTATATCATTTGAGATTTTTTCCTTAAGTTAAGTAGGAGAAGAATCAAGAACATCTATTGGATCTAAAATTTCCTCTTCCTCAAGATCTTAAGAATTTTCAATGAGCATGTTTTGCTTATCTGGAGATGTTTCAACAACATTATTAATTGCTTACTATTTCATTCTTGTTAGAGCATTATTCGCACCAGTAATAGTGCTGCCTGCTTCATTTACATTATTTGAATCTTGAATTTTTAAATAGAGTTGTTTCATAGTTGTAGAAGTTTGATTTTATTTCTTAAAGCCCTCACAATACTTAAAGATGAGAGTTTTTAGCATGCCTAAATTGTTATAAACATGTATGCCTCTTCCTCTATTTAATTTTGTTGGTTTTAGTAGCCAGAGGTTATGGCCACTAAAATGACAAAAAGGCATCGTATATTTAAAGAAATGTTTCTTCAAAGTCTTTTCTTTAGACTCTTTTTCCTCTTTCAAATGCTGCTTGATAAGCCCTCTTTTGTTATTATAGAAATGCTTGAAGATAAATTGCTCATCGAATGGATCATCAGCGTTTTCTGTAATTTCTTACTGAAATTAATTGACTTTTGTAGGCGACGAGGTGCCTTTCATCTCATCCACTTTTACATAGTACTTGATGGTTTTCTTTTTGATATCTTCAAGTGCGTAAAAGGAGTTCATAAAAGGAAGCATGGCTTTGGCATAGCCCTTCATCTTACCGATATCATCTATCTCCACAAAATAAGTTAGTGGCATGTAATCAAACACATTTTCTCTGAGCTTGATTGAGTACTATGTCAGATTTTTGAACAGCTTGGACTTTTCTGTCAGATTAGAGTGAAATTCGAAGTGATTTACAAGTTGTTTCTGGCATGGATGCATTCCTTAAACTATAGGAGTGCTAATTTATTCAAACTTTATGCCATATGTTATTTTTTAAAAATAGTTCTAGAAGGAATTTAAAATTAAACTAAATTATTAAATATGATACAGGTTGCCACTTAAAATGATAAAATGGATCTTGTGCAAAAGTTTCTATCCATTTATGACCTCTTCTCAGCATAGCTTCTTTTATTAATCTACTATTATTCCCTGGAAGTACTACAAATTTTAAATAGTTTGGATTCAAAGGCAAGACAGGCGGGCATTAATTTATTTGATATACTTTATAATCTTTTTAACTAAATCACAATTATATTTCTTGGTGTTAATAACATATTTTTAGTTAATTGATTACTATATAGTTTCACTATCCAGTTATGATATCTACATAGACCTCTATTAAGCATGATAATAATGCGCCTATTTCTTGAAATTTTACTAAGTTGTCACTTGTTAAAAGCCCTAAACCATGCCTGTATTATAATTAGATGGTGATTGCTGCAAAGGATTATAAGTATCTAAGTTATATTACTAAATATGCTTGAATTTCTATTGAGTGTTTTGGATTGATATTAGCAAACCATTTATTTAATTTTATTCGTGAATTTACTATTGTTATAGGTTTTGCTGCTAAGTTAGATGGTTTATATTGCTGTAAGAAGCCTAGTCTTTAGTTGGCATAGTCAAATAATGGAGTTTAATATTTAAAATCAATTAAAAACGGTAATAAAAAATTCAAATTAATAGTCATCTTCTGGATTTCTAGAAATCCCATCAAGTCTCTAAAATAATATTTAAATAAAAGTTTAACTTACTTTTTAAGAGAAGGGTTAGCATTTTGATTGTTGTTGAAATAAAAAGAACCATTAGAACCTTTACCTAGATTCTTAAACTGAGAATAACTAAGAATCATTAATTGCTATCGAAATCGATTCAAAATTAATGGTAAAAATAAATACACATAATATTTTTGATTAAGCTAAAACTACTTATGAGATTGATTCCATGATTTTTTCTGAATTAAGTATGCTATATTTACATTTATTCCAAAAATAAATTATTGAAAATATGTTTTCATCACTTATTAAAGTCTTCAGGTTTCATACTTTCAATCTAGCCATCCTACTTTCTTTTTTTGAATTCTCTAATTTTAACTTTCATTTCATCACTGGTGAAGCCAGGGTCTTGTTTGGCCATAATCTCTGCTTTCGAATACCCGTAAGATATGTAATACACAAATCCATAAGATTATAATAATTACATATGGGCAATTTCGTATAATTTAGAACAATTGTTTTATATTTATTTGATAAGGAACCCAGATAAGTATGGCTGAGAGTATAACAGTATTTATAAAGGCCTGCCAATGATAGGATAAATTTTTGTACCATCTCATGGGTCTTTCTAGAATTCTAATTCTTATCACACTTGAGTCATTCTATGGCCTAATCATATAAAAAAAATAAGTTAAATCATAATAGTGTCTCGGGTTAGATTAAATTTAAATTATAATTCTTTTGGACAAAAATATTGCCAAAATTAAGATAATATTAGCAAACTTACATAGGCTTTCTACGGGAAATAACTTTAGTGACTGGGAATATCTGCCTGGTTAGTTTATCTCTAAAACTCATGTTTTAACTTTTATAATAATTATTAATTAGTTTGAAATAATTTATAAATACTAGAGAATTAATAATAAATTAATCATGAAACTCAATCGTATCCTCAAAATTATTTGAAATATTTAAATGATGTAGTATATACTAATCCTTTCAAATGAAATTATTTTTAATACTTGATAATAATTTGCAACAACAAAATGAAGGAAGCAGTGGAAATATGGGAGGTTACATGAACTCAACTTAGTAGCACTCCTCCCATCTACAATTCTCCCAATAAAATTAAAAACAAGGCTTCTCAAGGCACAGCGACCCGCATTAATCTATGGGAGGGGCCACAAACAGGAAAAAATTAAGCAAATTACCTGAGAAGGAGGACGACTAAGTCAACAAGTTTAACAAAAATAAATTCCAAGGATTCTCCTAAACCATGACTAATTCACTCTATTCTAGTGAGAAATCGGATATGTAAGTTATACAATAAATTAATTTAACATTAAAAGTATTATCAAGAAAAATATTATACAAATTGAGTGCAACTTTAGAACTTCACTAAATAACTAAAGTTATTTTTTTCATTTAAGACACTGATTTCTGGTGCAATCAAATATAATTAATGTTTAATATTAAATATTATATTCTCATTTATTTTATAAATGAGCTCTATTAAGTGAATTATTTTCATTTATTTTAATCCCTTATAAAGATTTAATTTACAGTAATATTATAGGCAATCATTTGGGCAGCGTACTTAAATATCTTTCAACAAATAACTATAACAACAACTGCCAATTCAATCAGTCAATGAAATTTTCAAAAACATAAATGAAAAACTTAAAGATTTGAACACTTTCGTGGAAACCTTGAAGTTAGAAAGCCATGAGATTGACCTGATGGGTTTAATTCAAGATCAATATGAAAAACTTTAAGACAGTAACTCCATGAGCGACTATAATTGTGAGTAGAAAGTGCATGTGAAACGCTATAAAGATGCTAAAACCCCATAGATCAATTAAGAAGCGAGGATAGGATTAAGAACAAATAGATTAAAAATTAATTATAATTGGCTAATAAAATAAATAATTAGGCTAAAATCAAATTAACACACGCTGATTGGATAACTTTATAAGGACAATTAATCGAGTCAATAGTTTTAATAATTAGTCCAAACATTATAATTATACGCCAATAATAATTAATTCTTAATTTAATTGTTCTTAACCCCAATTCTCATGTCTTAATTGATCTATGGGGTTTTATTTATGTTGGTGAAATTAATTCGGAGTTTAAGAGATAGGGCCAAGGTATCATGCTATATATTAATGGAAGGAGATATGAGGGTTAATGGGAGAATGATTTGCGCAGTCGTAGAGGCTACGAGAGGCATTCAAATGGAAATATTTATCAAGGGGAGTTTAAAGATGGGAAAGCAAATGGTCATGGTATTTAAATATGGATGAATGGAGAGAAATACGATGGACAGTGGGAGATGGGCATGAGGTCAGGCATGGGCATATGGACTGGAACTGAAAATGGAAATACTTACATGGGAAAATGGTGTCGAAATAAAGCTGAAGGATATGGCACTTATACATGGCCTAATATAATACCTAAATATAGCTATGATGTTTATTATCTATATTTTATATAAACTTTACTTATTAATTGCTTCAATTAACTTCTATCAGCTTATGATTTAAATAATATTTTATCAATTTTTACTTTTGAAAACATTTTGAGAAAAAAATCATCGAAGCTAAAATATTACAAAAAATTTATGTTTAATGGTAATCAATTTATTAATTTTTATCAACTATAATAGGCGACACATATGAAGGGGAGTGGCAAGCTAGTTAGAAGCACGGCAAAGGCACAGATTTCTTCAGTAATGGTGATAAGTACAATGGTTTTTACAAAGAAGGAAAGCCACACGGTCAAGGAATTTACACTTGGATAAACGGCAGCTCATATGTAGGAGAATTTTCAGAGGGACTTAAGAACGGAAAGGGTATCTGGAAGAAAGATAAAGACGATATTACTGGACACAGATACGAAGGAAACTATCAAAATGACAGGAAGCATGGATACGGAGAGTTTTATTGGCAGTCAGGGAATGCTTACAAAGGGAATTATTAAAATGACGAGAGAGATGGTTTTGGTGAGATGTTCTTTTCTGATGGCACAGTTTATAAAGGAGACTGGACTCGTGGTCTGCAAAATGGTAGAGGAACTATCATTAACCCAGACGGAACTCAAATAGAAGGTTACTTTGTAAATAATGTATACTACGGTTAGAACAGCCCGATAAGTTCACAGACGAGTGGAGCTTTTAATTTTAAGTAATCGTCTCCAAATTAGAGTAATAGGGGTTTAAGGGCATCACTCAGTTCAAATTTCAGTCAAGGTTCTTTATTAAGTAGGACAAGTTTATAAAAGAAAGCTAATATGATTGAAAACAGCAATATGATGAGTGACTTAGAGAACAATGAAATTGTCTCACCGTTTATGAGTCCCAGCTTACCATTAAAAGCTAATTAATAAAACATCGTCGATAATGAAAGGAGAACTTCAAAGCATACCAGAGTACTTAGTTTTTATTAAGTAATCGTGATTTTAATTACCGTCAAGAGATCGCGACTATAATCATTCAAGAGGAAATCTTATTTCAGACCCTGAAGATTTTGAATCTAGAACTCAAACTATACTAAAATAAACTCCTTCAGATGCCTAGCTTCCAAAGATTTTAGTAAGAAATGCTACTTAAACTCGCTTACAAAGCTCTCAAGTTCTAGTTAACAAACATTAAACTATGCAGCACCAAAACCACCAAGTTTTTAACTTATAATCTACCAAGTAAAGCCAGCAATTCATGACACCTGCTCAACCATTACAAAAACGAGATTAATAGTAATTATTACTCGATAATCAAAGCGTTCATAATAGAATGTCTAATGTTTCTTAACAATCTATTATGAGCAATAGAATCAATAAAAACAGTAATAGTATGAGTAGAATAGGCATAGAAAGTGCTGGGAAGCCCACAAATAATGGCAAAAATACACCTTAGATGAGCACTCATTACACATAGAAAAGCAGTGGCAGCAATGGATTAGTTAACAATAAATTCATAGAACATTAGTCCGCTAATAACATCTATTTAAATATTAATATATTATTGAATAACAGTATGAGCAATGGGTATTAGAATAAATTCTATAAAAATGGTAACAACAGATGAGTAATAATAAACAATCAATATATATAAATATGTTTTAAAACATTAATAATGCCAGGATATATATTAATTATTTATAGGATGTATTTTAATTAGTATTTCTTTTCTTAATAGAAGTAATAATTGTAATAAACAAGCATATATGAAATGTTTAGAATTAATAAATTAAACTTATCAAGAATAAATTCTGTAGGCGCCATTGTTATCATGTTCATTATCTAAGTTGTTCTGCTTTTTAACCCCATAATAATAATTTAAATCTTTTTTATCAGCTTTATTAACAATGTTTTCATCCTTTTTCTTGGCATTTTCTTCAATTTCTGGTTGTTTATTTGTTAGTATTTAATCAATGATATCATCCACAATAGCATCAGAATTAACTGTGATTATTGGAGGTTAAATTTTTGTATAATTTGTTGCTTTAGTATATGTTATTTTCTTCACTTCTTGGTTTTTTGTCAATTTCTTTGTATTTATCTCATCTTACACATCGTCAAGCAAATCGTTAATATGGGAATTTGAGTCATTCAGATTGGAAGTGTAGTTATTCACATCTTCATTCTCCTATATTTCTTTGTTTTTCTAGTCTGCCTAATTATTGGCATCGTTTATATTGTCAGTTTACTTGTCTTTTTATGATCCATCATCATTATTATCTAAGTTCTTTTGATTTTACTAATAAAGCAGCTCTTAAATGAATCTTTATGCATTGACCTCTCCAATATATTGTTGTTTCACGAGGGTGTCTTATTCTGCTTTATCTACTATTGCATTTCCAGGGATTTAATTATTAGTAATTTTGTCTGTGAGATTTTGATTTACGTTCTACTGGTCTAAAGCATTATAAGAGAGTGGAATGAACAGACTTTTCTTTAGTTTTTTCTTTTGTATTTCTTTCCTCTTTTTTTCATCTTATTGCTGCTTCAAGTCTCTTAATTATTAACTTTTTACATAGTCCTTGTAGCTGAATGCGCCTGATTTTTAGTAAAAACGTAAGTAGAGCAGTATTTAAGTTGTTTTATAGAGTTAAATGGCCAGAAATATAGATGCTGAAATGAGTAGAAATAGCTTCAAATCTATATTAAATTAAGGGGTTTTTAGTTTTTCTAATCTTACTTTAATAGGATTGCTCGGTAAGTATTAAGATGGATAGAATCAGAATGTAAACTTCAAAAATTACTGCGAATAAATTACTGTCAAAATATTGATACACTCTGAACCAACTGTTAACGACTATCATCTATATTTTAAATTTATTAATAAATCCTTTTAATCTTACAACTACCGATGTGATGCAAAAGTATATAGTACACCACTATGAAGAGCTGTCACTAATGAATATATCAATAAGATACCCACCAATAATCCTAATAAAAACTAAATCATAGTATCTTCTCGCACTTTCACTTTACTGTTTATATCCATTCACTATAAAACTAAATCTACGCTCTATAATTCTATGCCATTTGTACTATTAAATTAAGTTTTAGGTTAAGACTAGGGCTAACCATCCACATAATAACAAAATCAATATAGTCAAAGTCAAATATAACTATAGTATCTAATCCTCTTAATTGTAAATTTATTGTGTGTAGTATTTATAGCTATGAAAATTAAGTGTTTCTAAAGTTGTCACAAGCATTGGGATAAAACTTGCAATGAACAGCCAAATAATCTGTGAAAATATAGGTTTATGAATTAGATTCTTAGAGAAATGATAGAGTTGATTTCCTTTGTTGAAGTGGTATCCCTTTAAACGAAGAATTCTTTCTAATAAAAAACCTAATGTAATTTACAGAGGCACCAAAATAGTCAGAAAAACAATCCAAAGAGAGATGTATCCGCTTAAATTTTTAATGATGTTTATTGAAGTGATTTCAAGCAGTTTATTTTTAATTGACATCTTAGTTACGTCTATCTATACTGATTCATATGAGAGATATTTGTCAATCAAATCATTTATGAATATGTTTTTGAATTTAGGAAAGTAAAGAGATAAATGTCTTAGAAATGGCTCTAATTCCTCCTGATTTGTTGTTAATGAAGTTAGAGCTGATACGATCAAGAAAAGGATTTAATGGTAGTGAATTACTATCAAAATTACAGTCAGAGGCTTGTATCTGAAAATAAATTTAAAGTCATGTAAATCTTACATAACCAAAGTCTGCAAAATAGTCAAAGTAAGGCCTGCTGAACAAATAATAGCATAAATTTGATGAAACTCAATCTCCAAATTGTCATCTTAAGATTAATTATCGATAATATTTTTCATCATGCTATAAGGAATATTCGCTATTGCATAAGAGTCTAATTCTAATGAGAATTTGTTCTGATCTTAAATACCCTCTGAGTTTATTATTTAGATTTTTATGTACTATATTAATGAAAATGCTTAAATATCTTACAAAATTAGACAGAAGTTGGTATTGAGATAAAATATTTGTAAAAGCTTCTTAATCAATTTTAATAGTTATTTCATCTGATAACTCTGAGCTGATGCTTGATGTACTCCATTGTATTGATAAATACTATAAATCAAACTAATTTAAATACTTAATTTACCTTATGGTTTGTAGCAAGCTATCTTAAGCTTAAATCTTTTACTACTTCAGTGTTATTTTGAAGTAAAAACATGCTCACCATAATATTCTTCTACATTTATTCATCCTCTATTCAAAATTTAGAAAACTATAAATCATTTTAAAACTTACATGCAGTTATTGTTACATGTCTTGAAAACTAAGCTTTTAGGTAAAAATCAGAATCCTCAATAAATTTAGCAGCCTAAATTTAAGTCTTAATATACTTGCATGAGTCAGGTCTATCATAAAATCCTCCATCACATTGCCAACCTGACTCAATTGTACAGGCACTAGAGCATCCATCGTCATTTTAAGTATTTCCGTCATCACATTCTAGCATCCCATAGTTGTAGCCCTTCCCACATATTTCTTAACAAAAGCCACCAAGAGCATATTACATGATATTTCTAGGCTTTCCTGGAGGTCTTTAGTTACATTATATACAAGTTTAATTTTCAATCATAAATTCGCCAGCAGAACAGGAAAGGGGACAATTGAGCTAGTTATAGCAAACTTTATCGAAAAATACTTGAGATTGCCTATAAATCTCTGAGAGTTTTTGGTAATCAGGAACGCACATACCCATCAAATATTGATAATTTTATGGGCATTCAGAAATACAAGCTTTCCCTCCCAGTCTCATAGTCTAGTTTAAATCATAATTGAAAATATCTGTAGCTTAATCCCTACAATACTCACAATTTAAGTTTGACGTGTCAGAGCATTTCAAGCATTTTTCATTGCATTTTTAGTAGTCTTTGAGTGTTTTATTGTAGAAAAACCCTATGTCTTAATTACATTTCCCATTCAAAGGATTGAGGTAGTATGAAGATTATTATTTCTAACTGTTTTATTAACATTCTATGCAATCTGAATTTAAATAACTTGTGCAATACCTACATCTTTCACTGCATTCTAAAAAATTTAATCAAAAAGTATAAAATTCTTACTATCACAAGCAGAATTATAAGTGTTGAAATCACAAGAAGAAAAGCATTGTTTATACATATTCTGAGTCATGGTGTGTCCAGAACAAAGTTCGCAGTAAGTTGGATCTCCCCATATTTTTTGGCAGTTTTGCAAACCACTTATAAGTTTATCGTTAAATACCTCATTCTCTATCAAGCTTTCATAGTAAAATCCCAAAATCACATCTTTATCAGTGAACTTAGTTATGTATTAAAATCTTGAATAGATATGCAAAGATTTTATCACTCCACTAAAGTCTTTACTCACATATATTAAACTCTCTGCATAGTTTTAATAAAATGCATCTTTTATCTATCTTATAATGGGTTTCTGACCTTAATATACTATTTACACTAAGGTTTATTGCTAAGATTATTGTCTTATGAAAGTAATAGCAAGATTTTTCCAATAATTATTTACAAGTCTTTTAGACAAAGACCCAGTTGTTGTATTAACATATAAGTCATAGTAAGTTTAATTGTAAATATCCTGTATTTTAACATCGATAAATTTACTATCTACATAAACTCTAATTATGTCATCATGCTATGAAATAGCTAGATCCCATTATATCGGGGAAGAAACTGCATTAATAGTCTGATATTTACCAAATAAAATTGATTCTTAGCCTTAATATTGAGTGTTGAACTGTGTGTTTAGTCTAAACCAGAGTTCGATGGTAAAATACTCTGGGTTAGATATTATAAAGGCTTAGTCTGCGACAGTTGATTGGCGAAATAAATACTTTCCTGGTTTTGTTAGCAATCCAATGTTTCTTAAACTATTATGTGGTTAAAATATAGAGATGTATAAATTTACTAATAGGGATCTGAATCCTCAGGGGATAATGGGAAAGTGCCTAAATATAAATAGTTTGTGCCATAAGGCTTTAATCCACTTATATCGTTCTGATCTAAAACTATCTGCTTCGAAGTATAATTTGATTAATTGTCATTTTAATTAAATACAATTAATTATATCTAGCTCTTATAAGTCTAATTAAGCAAAATATCTTATATCATTTTCCATCAAATTCTTGAAGTCAAAATCTGTAAAATGGATTAAATAACTAAATATCTTATTACTCTTAAAATTTGCAGTAATTTATGCTGTACTCAGTACTAAATTGCTTTTATAGTTAATAAATTTGATAATTCCTTAGAAATGTCTGTTAGTTAGCGACCCCAGGGCTTTAACTTATGAATGACCAACAGATTCATAAGCAGTTGTTTTATCATCAACTTAATCAAGCACATCTTTTACTAAAAACACCCACTCTTACCTCCCCATCTGCCCATTACTCATTGTGTAATTTCTCATTTCCCAATATTTATTGCGATTTCTCGCTTAAACCTCAACACTTAAATATTTCTACTCCCCTATACCATACTCTTCATAATTAATTACTATGTAGTTCCAACCGATCACTGATTAAATGTATGTGTTGTATATCTTTTGTCCTTGGACTGAAAGTAAAAGTGTCAATTAGAAATAGCCAGAAGGGTTTACTGAGAGGGAAAGTATATCCAGCGGTTTCTGGGAATTCTCTTGTCTTGCGAATATATAATACCCACTTGATTTTAAATATAAAAACTTGGAGAGTAAACTGTTTTCATGAGAAATTGCTAATTATATATTTAATATAAAAGTTGATTAAGTGGAGTAGAACAATAATTCTATGTAGAATTTCGAAGGTGTGAAAATTTGATCAAATCTGAGTATTTCCAAATCATCATAATTCAAATATATTCCAGTCTACTGTGACTATGTATACCCTGTGATTACTACATAAAATTGTCATAAGTATTGATTTTGATAATAATAATTAAAATTTGCTTACAAGGGTTTATAGTTGTCATGTCAAGGATAATATCAGCTTACAGACTCTCATTCACAAGAATCAAAATGAAAAAGATAATGCATATTAACTTTTTGAGAAGGATAATCATGTTTATTATAATATTATATCTTTGATTATTAATAATTTTATCTAATTTTCCATTCATTATTATTTTAAATTGCAGTTCGTTTGATTTGCAAAATAATCTAATAGTTCTTATCTTATTTTAATGCATTAAAAAGTTATATAATAATCTGAAATGGAGCAGCATTAAATAAAGTAAAAAAGTGAACAGCTATCTCCCTCAAACAAAAATGTAAAATATGATTTATAAAATCATGAATGCTTATAGCTCACTCTGTAAAAGCTACAATCCAAAGATACTCAATAAACCATAAGTATGTAGAGACATTAAGATATGGGAGTGTACAAAAATTAAAGTAACAACCATAACAATAATCAACTTAAAATTGTGGATGAATCAAGCAGAGAAAAAATTTAAGAAAACAATTAAGACAATTCCACTCTGTAGAAATTTATTAATGAAAAAACTATCAACTCACCACTTCAACAATAGCTAATCCAATTAAAGTAATCTTAAGAAAATAACTCACCTGCAAAGTCTAAGAATACTATGCATTCGACCATAATTGGACTGCCATAACAAACACCTAAGTAATAGTTTAGCATGGGAAATGCTTTCAATAACGTCAATTAAAGCAATGCTAACTAAATAAGTTAACAAATTTAAAACAAAAAAGTTAATTAGTCCAATTAAAAAACACTACAGTCATCACTTGTAACCTTCAATGCAAACTCAAACTAGGCATATATAGTGTAAAAAGAACGTTAGTTACTGTAAAATTCAGCATAGTAACAGATGTAAATGAGCTAATTTCCACCATTTATGTAAATCACAACTCCCCCAAAGATCTATAAGAAAAAGCAAAAACCTCACATGCCTATATCTTCGCTATCCCTGACCACAACATCTGTGGGTGTTACTTAATCTAATACATCTCCAAATAATTATAAAATAACAGAAAGTAATAATTAATAAACTCCATGATTGACTATAATAAAAAGTAAAAGAAATGTTATTAATCTTTAAAAGCGAAAGTGAACTTCTTAATCTTACTATAAAGATATTTGAATTGTAAAACAATATCTACTCTTTCTTTATTATATCTACGAATCCAATTTTTACATGCATCATAGGGATTTATGAAAATATGAATACTTAATAAATTCAACATCCATAATAATAACAATTTCAGCACTCCTCTTAACTCCAAAATTAACCAAACTCTAATAGAAAGGTTTTCACGATAAAGCGTACAAACAACAGTGGGCTGGATAACAGCGATAGTGTAAGAGGGTAGCTTGCAAGAAGCTTGATTTAAACAGAGATAGATTACCAGAAATAGAAATTAATAAATATTGGCTAAGGTGACAAACACTCACCCCCCATAAGGTATACTTTTAAATGTGTACTATGATAGAACTCGACCTCCTGAGTAAACTTTTCTTAAGGTCTGATTGTGGCTGGATTTTAGTTTTCTAGATACAACACTGGCTAAGTTCAAAATTTTATATATAAAATCATTATATTTGGCCTTTAAGAAAAATTGTGAAATTTTTTCTAAAAAATATCCTTAATTTCTATAATCTGATAAATTTTAAGGGTTATGAGAAATTATTTTGAGAAATAAAAAGATTTCTAAAATTTTTTTATCCAGGATCCTTGTCTTTAAATATCCATCATTTTGTCTTCAAATATACTTTAAAAAATGTCTCTGTCATACATATAGAGATAAATGATGATATTTAAAGACAAGATCTGGATTAAAAAATTTTAGAAATCCTTTTTATTCTCAAAATAATTTCTCATAAACTAAAAATTTATCAGATTAATAGAAATTAAAGATATTTTTAGAAAAAATTTCACAATTTTCTTAAAGCCAAATATAATGATTTTTATATATAAATTTTTGAACTTAGCCAGTGTTGTATCTAGAAAACTAAAATCCAGCCACAATCAGACCTTAAGAAAAGTTTACTCAGGAGGTCGAGTTCTATCATAGTACACATTTAAAAGTATACCTTATGGGGGGTGAGTGTTTGTCACCTCAGCCTAAATATTAATAAACAAGAGTAATATGGAAACTTCACTTAAAATGTTGACAAAATCGAGTCTTATAACTTCCTGAAAGATAACAATTAATATATTGGAAAATAACAAGCTGCTAATTAGTCAATTAGCAGTATTAAAGATGGCGAGTACAATAACAATCAATTGAGTAATCAATCAAGAGTGCAAAGCATGCTAACGAGCAATAATACCAAAAACTCCAATTTTTAATTCTAACAATCAAGTTACAAAAGCAATTCATTTATTGTTTAACCATAATCAAACATGCAGTAAAAATCACTGAGAAAGTCTCTACTCGAGACTCCATCAACAAACTTGGATAATAGTTTGTTATATAAGCAGCAGAACAATTTATCATAATCTATTGATAATTTCAAGACACTTGATGATGGAAATGAGTTTGATACAAAATAGAAACTCAAAAAAAGTAAAAATACAGAAAGTGGTTCATACTCATTAGTATACCAACAATAGCAATAGTAATAGCCCTAAAATCTTACAGGACCTTACTCTCAGAGAATAAATGCTGAAAATACTCGATTTAAAGAGTAAGATACTAAATTTAGACATAATGAGCTGAAGAATTACCACTAGAATATTTCTATGAGTCAGACTTAATCACAGAAATATCTTAATCAAAATAGAGAATACCAAAATCTCAATGATAAGTTAATCTAAAACTTGGGAAATTAAAATGCCCAGAAGCTATTCCCTGAAATATCTTAAAGTTATACTTCACAAACTTACTAGAATCAATCAGGGGATTAAACTAACCCCAATTCTCTTATAATTTCCAAGAAAGTGCTATAATAAACATAAAACATTCAAAAAGATCAGAGAAATCTCTCTTTAGATAACTTTAAGATAGAGAAAACTCAAATTGCTAGTAATTTAAGTTCAAACATAGTCAGTAATAATTTGGATAAATTTAATCCTTAATCATAGCATTAAAGCTACAAAAAAGGGCTAAAATGTGATATAAGTTCATAGAACAAAAAGAATTAGCAAATTAATTTTACCACAGAGTTTAGTTAGTACTATCAGAATATTATAGATGATAACAAATAAAATTACTAAAATTAACAGCAGTAACAACAATATCATTAAAAGAAGAAAAATCTTCAGCATATGCAAGGGTTGAGTTTGACTATTATCAGGAATAAGCAATTGATGAAGAAATTAGAGAATGATATGCTCGTAAATGATGTGACTAGTATGAAACAGAGTTTGGTGGGAAGTGATTTCAGCAGTAAAAATGGCATCACTTATAATCAAAATAGAAAGGGTAAGTTTAAGTCCATTTTTATCATTAAAATTCATGTAGTTATTCACAACCAGCTTAACTCTACAAATAACTGGTACCTACTTTCCCTGTAATAAAACAATCATCAATAATAATAACATCCTTAAGCTACACTAAATTAGTAGCACATTGATTTATCCCTTATAAATAATAATTAAGCTAATAATAGCAACAGCTATGAGTATAAAAAGAGAAAGAATCCCAAAAATAACAAATATCAATAATAGTAGCTATATCAGGTAAATAATAGTTCACTTCAATACCAACACCAAGAAGACTAAATTTTCAATTCTCAGTTTAATAAAATGATGTCAAGAAATGTTTAAAATATATATTTTGTAGGTTAAGAATATGGATAAATTCTAAAATAAAATTAATTGTAAAAGTTGATGATTAAATTGGATAGATAAAATATTTACACTTATTGCTTTTAACAACAAGAATGTGTTCACTATAGAGTTTTAGTGGTTTTTGCCTATTCATCTTGTAGTTCTATGTCTTATCCATTTCTACTACTATTATTCTAGTTTGTATTGCTAATAAGGTTTTGTTTATCATTATTATTTTCACTTAGCAATTTTTCATCCTTCTCTGCTCTATCCTAACTATCTTTTACAATGGCGTGCCAATCGATTTTGAAGCTAATGAAGAATTGATACATTGCGCAAAGCACTAATTGTCCAAGGAACATACCGAGCCAGAGGCCGTTAATGCCCATACCCTTACCAGTCTCATGGTTTTCACCAACGTGAAATGCGAATATGTAGCCTAGTGGAAGTGTGAATACATAGTAAGAAGTCAAAACAGAGAAAGTAGCTAAGCCAACCTTGCCTAAACCTCTCATGATTCCTTATTAACAAGCTTGTTGCTGATTCCATAATTGAACGAAAGCTACATATCTCAAGGCATCGGCGGTTAAGAGCTCAACTTTATCGATGTCTGTATAAAACTCAGCAATGAGATTTCTGCAGAACCATACAAAAATGATAATTGTGATAGTCTCAATTAAACTGATAATTTAGGCCCATCTTGCATAGCGTCTTGCTAAATCAGCATTCTTTGAACCAATACTGTTTCCAACGACTGCGCTAGTTGCAATCTACAAACCAAGAGCTGGCATGTAAATCAAGCACTCAAAATTATATAAAACTGATTAAGCCCCTGTAGAGTTTACTCCCAAAAAACCAGACATAAGAGTCATAAAATCAAAGGCTGACCATTCAAATAAGATGATTGCAGCAGAAAAAATTCCAATGCGGAAGTACTCTCCTAAACCCTTAAAGCAATCCTTGTTGGGCCAGAAAATGGCTTCCTTTAGCTTATCTATTTTAGTGACAATGATGAGTAGAATCATAAAATTATTAGAGATACATTAAATGAGGTAATTTTAATAGATAAAAAATTGAGTCAACTTTTATTTAAAGGAATGAAGATTTATATTTATTTCCTCTACAAAATATTAGTGCTAAAAATTACTAAAATAAGTAGAATGATTGTATTTGCAATGTTTGTAATTGAATAAGCCATAGCTGTTGCTCTAATGCCTAGTCCAAATTAATGAAGGAATAAGTAAAATAATAATGATATTTTTGTTAATGTAATTTATGACTTTATTGTTACAAAGTTTAACACCATAGTGGATGAAAGAGTGTGGTACCAAGTTAAATATACAATGGAATGTTTTAATTTCCAGTGTTGTATAGTAGACGTTTAGTTGCATCATAGTACACATACCCCAGAAGCCCTGGAATCTTCCAGTAAATTTGAATTTATGCGTAATGACTAGTCTTAGCATCAAATTTCAAAGCTAGGAAAAGATACTCTGCACTTAGTAAGATGGGTTAAAGTGCAATAAAAACTATAGTAGCCATAACTCTCGCACGATTTAAGTACACTCCACAAAGATACATATTTCCAGTACCAAATGTCTATGAAATCAGAGTTGAAAGAGCTGAGTTCAATCCAATCGCAAAACTCAAACATAAGATAATGCAATAAAACACAAAAGATCTATTTCTATTAATCCTATTTTTATTGTACATGTTGCAAAGCCCTGCTCCAGCTATCTATTCAGCCTCAGGCAAGTGACCATTAAACACTGCTCCGATGACCTCCATCGAAAAATATAGGAACATAGTAAGAGTGGCTGGAACACAAACCTTCATAATGTCCTTAATTATATCTCCATTAGTTTTATCTTCTGGCTTTACTTCTTTTTACGACACTAAATTCATTATTTATTATGTTTTTATAGAAATATTGAAATGTTTAAATATGGAAGAAATTGGCAGCTAATTTTCAATTAAAATGTTGCTTTTAATACAAATATTAGTTGACATGGAAGACTTACTTTTTAAATTATTGTGCTGTTTGTTTCTAAAAGATAGTATTATATATGAATTTATAATAATTTAAAGCTATTTAATTATCAGACACCCAATCGTTTGATAGGATTACGTGATATTTGTAATATTTATGATTAAATTGATCACAATAAATTGATTTAAAAAACATAATTTTATTTCTTACAATTTTAGAAATACTCTATAGTAAAATAAATTAAATTTAATTGAAATATTAGAGGTTATCAATTCAAACAGTTTATCAAATTAAAATGACATAAACTTAAGATTGCAGTGGAATAATCAAATATATTACAAACATATTATTTTTGAGTTAAGGAAGTAAATTTTTTATTTGAAAAATTCTTAAGACATTATTTTAAGCATCATAAAGCAAAAATGAAATTAAGGAAGTATACATGCTAATAATTATTTTAATAGTTTTTCTTTTAAAAAATAATTATAGAAATAATAGATTGTGACTATTTATAATTAAAATTACCATTAGTCAAAATGAAGGATGCCAAAATTTTGCCAATAGAGACAATCGAAATTGCTATTATTATTTAAGAAATAATTTAATTAAAAAATACAAGATATAAAATAAGATTAAAAAATAATATTTATTTATATCATTAAATAATGGGAGGTTGTTTAGTTTTGATGGCTGAGTAGTATCTACAGCGAAGGAAGCAAAGAGGTTCCAAACAAGAATAGGTATTAAGATACAAATTTATTTGACATTCCACATAAATAGGAATTTCACAGTATCAGAAAAGCAAACGTAGTAAATGATAAAGATGAATTTTAGATTGAAAAGGGAGATTTGGTGTTTCAGAGATCTCTAAATGAGTTTAAGGATAACTATGAAGTTACAAATTAGGTATTAGGATCAGGTAAAGTATCCATGAAATGCTTTAACTACTTTTTATAGGTGCCTTTGGAACAGTTCAAGTATGCTACTATAAAAAATAGCAAAACCAAAAGAGAGCGGTTAAAATGATTAAGAAAGATTTCTTACTTTTTCAAGATGACGTACGACTTCGCTACGAAATAGATATTTTAAGATATCTAGATCATCCAAACATTCTCAGACTTTATGAGATTTATGAAGACAGACATAATATTTACTTGGTCACTGAGTTATGTGAGGGACAAGATTTATGGGATGATATTGCGCAAAGAGAAAAATTAACTGAAAATGATGCAGCTGAAATTATGCAATAAATCTTATCTGCTGTTGCTTATTGCCATAGAAAAAATGTTTGTCATAGAGATATAAAACCTGAAAATATCATAATTAGTCATCCTACCCATTCAGAAAAAGACTGCTAAAATGGGAATATAGAAGGTCTTAAGAATAGAATCAAACTAATAGACTTTGGTACTTCTCAGGTTTTCTCTAAAGTCGAGAAATTGTAATCGTTATAAGGAACTTCTGTATATGTAGCACCAGAGGTTATTGAAGGAGAATATGATTAACTATGTGATGTGTGGAGCATAGGAATTATACTATATATTATGATGATAGGCAAATCTCCTTACAAAAGTAAAATATAGAGCGAGATCCTTGAAGAAGTTAAAGTAACTCAAATTAAAATTGAAGGTATGTACTATTTTTAAATATTTTAATAATAAATTAGGATCTGAATGGGAAAACAGATCAGAAGAAGTCAAAGATCTTTTGAGGCAGATGTTGAATAAAGATCCAGAACTAAGAATAACAGCTAAATAAGCTTTAAAGCATTAATGGTTTCAAAAACAAGCAATTACTCATAGAGATTATTAGTCAACTGTTGAAGCCTTCATAAATCTCAGAAATTTCAATGTAAAAATTAATTAAAATAAAGTATTTTATAGATTTAATAAAAGCTGCAGTAGGCTATTTACACATTTATGGTTTGCTAATTCTCTTCACAAGATGAAAAAGATAGGTTATATAATTCTTTTCAAACTCTTGATTTGAATCACGACGGCAAATTAACGATTGACGAATTGGTTTAGGGTTATAAAATTGTTTCACCACATTTAAGTGATGAACTTATTCGATAAGAAGCTGAACATATTATGAAGATCGTCGATTTAATAAACAATTTTAATATAACATCTTTTTCCTATCCTTAATAATACTCAAATTTTTATGCGTAAAATTAGGATGCAAACGGATATATAAGCTTTTCTGAATGGGAAAACGCAAGCATAAACAAATTTGATATGCTTTCTCACAAGAAACTTCGCTCTGCTTTTGAATTATTTGATAAAGACAACAGTGGAAAGATTTCTGTTTAAGAGATTCAAGAAATTTTAAGTTAAGGCAGTCAAGTGTCAAACTCGAATGTATGGGAAGAAATCATAAAAGAAATTGACCAGGATGGGGATGGGCAAATTAGCTTTGAGGAGTTTTACTATATGATGCAATAGATACTTAAAGACAGTCACTAAAACATGAATAAAAATGATAGTCAATAGAATATTGGAAGAAATTTGATTAAAAATAGAGCAACTGATTAACCTAATTTCAGAAAGGAAAGTGATACTCTTTAATTAAACACTATAAAAATTGATTTAGTCTAGAAAGATTTAAAGGCTAGTGTGAAAGGACCTAGCAATTAAAATTTAGATTAAATCAATAGCTCTAGTATGTATAGATTATCTGAAGGGGTTGAAGATGAGCCAAGAATAAATATTTAAATTAAATAAAGTTAATAAAGAGAAAGGATAATCTGATTGGCTATTATGGAAAAATACAATTCAATTTTGTTTAATTAGTTTTAATTAAATCTATTATTTTTATTTATTTCATATACAAATTTTTACAAGTATTTTAAAATAGAACTATGGATTTATAAATTTTTTATCATATTTAATTAATTTCTTAATTATTCACAAGTTTATAAAATAGACTTATAAAGCAGTTTTGTTTCTACAATATTAAAAGTTTAATTTCCCAAAATTAAATAATTTAAGATTTAACTATTTATTCTGTTTATTAATGACATTTTTATGATTTTTCACTTTCATTTATAAAATGATTAAATTAAGAAGAAAAAAATTAAATATTGCTTCTCTAATTTAAAATTAATGTCATTCCATATTTTCTACTTCTTAGCACCTTAAGCTTTTGTTAGCATCCTGAATCACTTTTCCTCACTCCTATATTTCCATGATTTAAGAACATATATTTATTAAACCTGATTTATATAATAAAAAAATGTTTTACATTGTCAAAGTTGTGTGAAGATTTCCTAGTCGACTTATTTGAGCTATTTGTATCCTCTGAAAAGGAAGTTTTTTAAATTAATTTAATTAAAAATCTTCAATTATAATTATAATTTTATATAAAGCGGACTAAAAATTTCTAGACTTGACAAGAGAATCATTAGTAGATGAATTTCTCTTAAGGTCTTTGTGTACTTTAATTTCGGTAGGAGTAGATGTATCAGTAAATGATTTTATTTTATTTTTATATAAATTTTTTTATAAGAAATGATGACTTGTCTTTGATGTCTTTATTGAAAATTTGATTAATATGGGGTTCGAGTTTCAAAGCATAGTTATAATTAAAGAATATTAGTTTAGGGAAAGAAAAAAATATAATTATTTTATACTTTGTTAATTTATTTAGCAAATTTGTTTTAAAAAAGTGTTAAAATAATTAAATTTAGATTGGCGAATGAGATTATTTCGCTTTGTAAATGATATTCTTATTCATATTTCTAGATAATAGCGTTTATTTTTTATATTTTATTTTAATAATAAAATTAATATAATTAAAGTTAAATAATCAATAAAGATATAGACAAACCTAGATGCCATATAATTAAAAGAACTAATACATGACTATATATATATTAAGACTTATTGAATCTTTGATATAAATTGGTAAATTTGGGGAGATTTAAATTTTTCGTTTATTATTATGAATTCTTAGCATGAATATTTTTCAATATATATATATCTATTTCCTTATGAATTTAATCTACTTAACTAAAATGTTCAAAAAAATTTATCCAAATTTTATTTTAATTTAATCTATTTATTATACTTTAATTCCAACCCTAATTAATATAAACAATTTAATTACTAATGTATAATATATTACTATTAAATTTTGATTAGTCAATTTACTATTAATTTAAATGTAGACAATTTATTAGAGATGCATTAATATGACCAATAAGCTTATCAGATTCATTTATTATTGCTTATAAATTATTATTATAAACTGGTTTTAAAATCTTTGTAATTTAATTACAATTTAAGCAATATTATAATTATTAATGAAAATTTGCGAAAAATCTAACTATTGAGAGAAAACGTACTATTATTTCGCTAATATGATTATAGTCATTCGATTTAAGTGTCGGAAGTGATCAATGAAGCGGCCTATGGAACTATGTTTTAGACTTTGGGCAATAAATCTCTATTCTTTATAAGATTTTTCTAAATTTATGAGTCAAATTATTTGTGGGGGGGAAATTATAAATTAATAGTTAAATTATTTTAAATATAGTAATTTGACCCACTAAATAGAGTACATGAAAGAAAAATGAAGTATTTTTATTTGAGATGGGATTATGATAAAATATTGACCAATATCATAATGGTGAGGTAAGATTATAAAAAATTATGATTTATTTTATTGTAAAACTAATTTTTTCATAAATAATATGAGATTATTTATAAAAATAAGTAAGTAGAATGGGAATACTTACTAAACATTCCTTTTGCTCAGATCCAAAAACTCCATTGTATTGAATCCTACTAAATCAAATAAATAATGAGGTAAGTTGATTTATTATTTCATTATACAAAAAAGAATTTTATTTGAATAAGCTATTTGCATGCTATTAGGAAAAACACAATTATCTAATAGCAAATGATCTAAGATTTAATAATATTTAATAATTTAATATTTATGAGTATTAATTAATATTTTATTATTAAATTAAATAATACCTAAGTTTAATTAAATTCATGATAATTAAAATAGTATAATTAATGTGCATATCATTGAGAGTTTATTTCTTTTCTCAAACTTATATTGGTCGTTTTTAAAGTAAAATTAATTTCATATATTTTCATAAAATTGATTCTTTTTAGAAAGATACTTATATATTTTTCAAAAGAAAGAAATATGTATTTATATATTGATCTATTTTTCATTTTAAATATCATTTCAAATATTAAAATAATAATAACATATTAATTATATCTAAAATGAAATTAGTTTTTAAAATACTCCTAAATAAATTAATAAATTTAACTTAACAATTTTTAAAAAGTTTTCTTAGAAAATTAAATAAAATTAAATTGACATAATGTTTGTAAAATTGCTTGTTAGAGTGTCAACTTTATGATATTTGATCTTATCTAACTTTTAAGCAATATTATAATTATTTAAATTAACTGAAAATTATGAAAAAAATGCTTTAACCTATTTATATTATTCTTATGATTGTTAAAACAAAGATTTATTTTTAATTTTAAAAAGTTGATTTTCAATATATCTTAATTCAAGAAAAAAACACATCTATACCTAAAAAAAGCTATTTAGAAAAAACTAACTAAAGAAACCAATTATAAAATTAATTTTATGGATTTTAAATTGGCATACTATTTTTTCTTCTATAAGTTAACTAGACAATAGTTAACAATAGTATTATCATGAATTTATTAAAATCCAGATTAGGTTTATTAAAATTTTTAAAAATTTGATCAATCACATTAAAAACTATTTTAAATTAAAGAAAGGGATAACAAATAATTCAAGAAATAAAATTAGTAATCAAATTAATAGTTTTATTTTATAAAATTTCTTCACCAAAATAAATTTAAGAGAGCTAATTTTTAATTTAATAGACTCGTATGTTTAATTTTGAACTTGTAAATTTTCTTTGATTTAATTCCAAAATTAATAAAATTAGGCTTCCAGTCAACGTTCTTTGAAGTAAAGATTGACAAGAAGTCTGACTAAGAATTTATATCTCTTAGCTTTATAAACTTAAAAATTCTTAAAAGTAATAACAAAATATAGAGGATTGGAATGCAGAAATTATCATGACTTACGAATCATTAAAAAAATAAAAATTTAAATACAATTTAATCAGTGAGAATTCTTTCTCTTGACTATGATGATGATGTTCGATCTTAGCGATCCCTAAACTCATTTCTTAATGGTTCCTCTAAATTAATTAATTAAAGGAGTTATGAATTTAATGTAAAATATTGCTTTTCTGGAAAATAAATAACTTCTAAGTTTAATTATAATTTTAATTTATATGAAGACAGTTATTTTTATTCATATAAAACTATATGGATTTTTTTAAAAACTTAAATGAATCTAACTTTAATATGTATTTTTAGATTTCAATTTAAATCTACTATATCAAAATTGAACACTAAATAGATATGACTTGAGTATGAGTTTATTTAATAAACTTATATTCAACCAAATAATTTTTTTATAGCTTTCAATCTCAAGGTTTACAAATATTAATATTAAAAAATTGATACTAACTTTATTTACAAATTGCTCATTATCTATGTTTTACAAATAAATATAAATTAACTAATTCAATTTTGATTCAATTACAGTAATAAGATTCAACTTATTATAATTATTCTCTAAACAAATATAATGAAGTAAATTAAGAAATTTGAGATGCAAAAATTAGATTATTTTAATCATTTATATATTAATTGTTTTTTATACTTTTATTTATGAATTTATATGCTGAATATATTTTATGCGGGGGCTCTATTCTAAGTTTTGTTTGGATTAATCTTACAATTTTAGCTTGCATAAAGACGGGGTTGGTCTTGAACAGAATCGTTGGTCAATTATCTTCTTTCTACCATGGCTTTTTCTATAAGGTAAAGTTGAAAAAATATGTTAGTTTTGAGCTGGGTTTAAGTTTGGGATATAAGTAAATAAATATTTATTATAATTATGAATGTAATATCTTAATAAACAAAACTATACAAAATTTTGTAGTATTCAATTCTCCATGCGTGCCACTATTTCAAACTATCACGATTTCTCTTCTTAAAATGCTTGATAGTGACTTTTTACTATTTTCTATATTTTTCTCCATAACTCCTCGAAAACATGAATTTTAGATGTATTTTGAAAATAAATCAAAATTTAAAATCAAATTGTTAGGGTCAACATAAAACATAAAAGTGGAATTTAAATTATTTTTATCATTATTATAAGGAAAATTTGTGACAAAATAAATGAAATAATTTATAATTTATATCCAGTAAATAATATTTTAACTTTTATAGCCAATATTATATAAAAATAGCAAGCAAGTTAAAACAATTTTTTAATTCAGATTTAAAACTTAATCATTTTATACTTTAACTTAAGAGATTTAATTTTACTATTTTTTAAATCTTTTTCTCTCGATTTTGAGGTTCATTATATATGAAATTGTGGTGGATTTATTTTAATTTCATAATAGAGCGAATAATAATGAATAAAGACTATAAATAAAATAAAAAGGATTAAATAATAATTACTTGTTTCATTACTAAGTATCTTAATATAATTCAGATTTTTCAAAAGATATCATATTTATCGTATCTTTATATTTTTTCTCTCTCCTTTAAAATTTTGTTGTGCTATAATTAATAACAATATTTATTATTAAATAGATTTATTACACATTAGAAATTTATATCGGACATATATTGTAGGAATACATTCGAAATTGGGAAATTAATTTTAATTAAATAAATAATTAATCAAAATAGAGGCAGTTAAAGTTGGCCAATTTAAACGAACTTGGGCTCATTTGATAGAGAATTAAAAATTAGTTGGACTTTGTTATTGGAGGTACTAATTTATCGCATCCCTGGAGCGAGATAACTTCACTTTAATTAAACACATCTAAATTAATTAAATTATACACTCACATTAAAGTGAAGTTATCTCGCTCCAGGGATGCGATAAAATAGTACCGCCAAGAACAAAGTCCAGCTAATATTGAATTCTCTATCGAATGAGCCCAAGATCGTTCAAATAGGACAACTTTAACTGCCACTATTTTGATTAATTATTTATTTAATTAAAATTAATTTCCCAATTTCGAATGTATTCCTACAATATTAGCATTTTTAACATCCTAAGTTACATATTGATATATTTTATACGCTCGGAGAATTTGTGTAGATTTTTCATGCCAAGCAGATATTTATATATATAAAAGTTTTTATTAAATATAACCCTAGAATTTAAAAAGAGATTTTCATTAACTATCCTTGTGTGTAATATTTGATAATTTATCAACCATGGTGATTTAAATAATTGAGTGATTAGTGGCGATAGAAATAAAAAATGAACAATTTAAATAAATAATTTTGTATGTTTTTTATGTAGTTTCAAGTTTCCCCTTCCTTCAGTCACTCCTTTTGTTTAGATGCAGAAGTTCTTTGAATTAGCTTATCAAAATTAGCATCTTGTTCCTATTGACTTATTATGTAAAATATAAAATAATGCTATATAGTATAAAAACTTATTTGTATAATGTTGGAATAGAAAATTAAAAAGGGATCATTTTTTAATTCTTACTTCTTTCGACAACGAAGTTTTAAAATTAGTTGATAAAATATTTTAATTTTATAATTTAAAATTATTTATAAAGCTACGTCCAATTCTCTGGGAATGGGATTAGAATTGCTGCTCAACGTGTCTGACTTGTACTTTTTAGGGTCGAAAGTGCTTGAACTAGATGCTGTATATGATTATATATAAAATAATAATATATTTATAATAAATAATGATGAGAGTTCCTTTTTTTGATTCATTTAGTGGTGTAATTTTAATTAATATAAATAAAAGTATATCATTAATAAATACAAAAATCATAAAAAATAATATTTCATTTACATAATTTTTGTAAAAATTTTTACAATAAATAATTTTTGCTTAATAGCAGAAATTAAATTTTAAATTTAATAATTTAATTAATCAAAATATTATTTTTCTATAATTAATTATATCCTTCAAAATTTAAAAATAATTTTTAAATAAAATATAAAGTCAATTTAATGTATAAAAATATAAATTATAAATAAATTTTCCAACTAGTAATTTAAAAATAGTAATTACTTCATATAAAAAAGAGCTTCTTAAATGAATTAATTTATAATTATTAAATTATAAATTCATCTGATTTTAACCTGGCTCTAAATTAAATTAAGTTTATTTGATTATTGAAAGACTATATGATTAATCTTATTATTGTCCAATTTCAATAATTAATGAATATTAATATTGCAAGAATAGAAGTTAATTTTTATTTACTATATTGTTTTATATAAAACTATCAAATCTAGCAATAATAATTTAATTTTGAGAATATCCGACTTTACGTACATTAAGGTAAAGTTGCTAAAAAATTGGGAAATCCTAAGATATTTGGGATATTCTATTACACCTAGGAATGATTGAAATTTGAAGAGTTCTTTGCTTCTTCAATCAGTTTACTTGTAAGAGGTTAGTCTAATGATTGCATTGTATATTATCCCTCAAGTTCTTTCTATTTTTATATCAAATTAATTAAGGATTATATATATAATAGTTTAATATATTAAATGATCATTACTCTAACTACCCATCATATTAAAGCAAAAAATGCGATATATAAATTGTGAATAAAATGAGAAATAATGAGTTATTGACTCTTAATGAACTTAAGAATAGAAATAGTAAAAATCCTCCTTATAATTGCGTAAAATCAATTAAAATTCAATAAAAAAAGTGATTTGGTTTTGTTAATTATAGATAAAATAGAGAATGGTTAACATTTCTTACGAGAGCTTTATATTACTCTGTGCCTTGTTTAAAACTATCAGTACTAATCTGCAAACTAAATCATAAAACGTTTGGTAAGTATTAAAAAATTTGAATAGACACAACTCAATTCTAGAATATACAAATAAGAATGCTAATATGATATTAGTTTGATAAATTAATCATTTTAAAGGGAAAGTAAAATAAAATAAGTAATTTTATCAATTAAATTTTTTCACTTAAATTTATTTTTAAAATTCTTGAAGAGGGTAGTTTATGTCAATAAAAATAAAATAATTTAATTTAATATTTTGCGCACCTTAACTTAGTAATATTTTTTATTTTTAAAGAGAAAGGTTAATTAAATTTAATTGTATCTATTAATACTATAGATTTAAAAATAAATATTTTGCTACTCAAGAAATAAATATAATAAGCTTTTCATTAAAAAAATTGTCACAATAAATTTGTGAAAATATAATTTTGACTTAGTAAATAAAATTTAGATTGGAAATTTTAAATCTAAATAAAAATGTCTCATAAATCAATTCAAACTTTATTTTTAATATAAATAAATTTTTTATAATTAAATTAACACTCTCTCAATAATTATAATATGCTTATAATTTTAAGTATTTTATAAATTTCCATTAATTTCAAAATGAAATATTTCTGTTAAGAATGATATTTAAGCTTTATTGATGTTTTTTTCTCTAGAATGAGGTCCTTAGTGAATCAAAACCCCAAAACCCCTTAATGAGGTTTATAAGTGCTTTGATTTGTAGGGAATTTGTTAGGGGTTTGGGTTATTAATTAAATGCGAGACAAAAATAGGAAGCTTTTGGGGTCTATTTATGATGAAGAGTATATAGATTTAATGTTTAAACTGCGCTATGGATGTGATATATACAGTGAATAAATCAAACCAGTACTAAATTATAAGTCTATTGCGCTACTCTTAAAGCGAAGTTCCGTCAACTGTGCGCTCCCACTGTCTTATAGCACTATCATTAAAGCAATAGTAGCTTAATTCTAAGCCTAAGAGGTAGTAAAAGTTTCTATAGAAGCATATTGATTATCTTATTAATGAGAGAACTTTGAAGTATTGGGCTCACTTCTCTTTAGACCAACGAGCTACTATGTTTCATCGCCAATTCCCTGAGTTGAAGATCTCTGCTCAGTCTATAGCTAACATTTATAAACGAAACGGTATCTCTTACAAAGGTGTGAATCGTATCAAGAGAGTGAGTGATTGATTTCACTCTGCCATTTTACAACAACAACTTAAATTATATTTATAATTAAATGCAGAGAGCATAATAGAATAATATTTAGTTTATACATGCTGACGAGGCTGTGTTTACCTTCAACACTTTCATCTAGAAGTCTTGGTATAAGAGCCATAGTAATATAGAAGTATATGACTAGAAAGTCAAGGTATAAACGATGGCAATTCTTGGAGGAATTAGTGAGGATACTGGTTTAGAAACTTATGTTATTCATCCTTGCTCAATTAAGACAGAGCAATATATAAAGTCCTTAGAACAGTTGAGAGAGAAGTACCCTGAATAAGAGATTATACTGTTTGTTGATAATCTTTCTGTTCATAAGACTAAAGAAACAAGGAATAGTTATGAACAACTTAGAATAACGCCAGTGTTCAACGTACTTACAGTCCATAGTTTAATCGAATTGAGTTCTACTGGGGTATATTAAAAGTCCATTACAAGAAACTGCTGCTCTACCACTTGATGAATGACCTACCTATCGATACAGTTGACTTTATTAAAAGCTCAGCGAATAGAGTAGATAATTAATTAGCTTAAAAGTGTGCTAAAGAAGGGAGAGTGAATGTAT